>JARHVA010001940.1:385000-632500 GCA_037957365.1 Torreya grandis | reverse complement strand
GAAACTTGAGCATGCTCTTACAACAAATAGTTAAGCCTCTTGAACAAGGGCTCTAAAAATAATATTGCTAATAATAGAGATGCAAGCTTGAGACTACAACTCAAACTCATCATGCAAACACTCGCTTCTATCCTCAGAAATCGCTTTCTGGACACACAGGTAATCGACATCGGTTCCTGCCTATTCGCCTGTGACCATCGCCGGCTGACCCTACTGCCGACATCGGTGCCTCTGCAACTGCAACTAACCGATGTCGGTCACTCCTGACCGACGCCGGTGTCTGTGTAGACTCAAACCTGTTTGAGTTTGCTCCTTGGTGAAGCTTTTAGCTCCACACCCTAACAATCTCCCACTTGGAGATAAACCAGCTGCACCAGTACCTGTACAGCAACATCTTCTAGCTCCTCCATCTTCAACTCAATCATGAAGACCAATAGAAGTTGAATGAAGATTCAACTTCTCCTTAGTAACTAGCTTAGTTAGCATATCAGCAAGATTCTTGTCTGTATGGATTTTCTCCAGCTTCAACTCACCATCTTCCAATACCTGCCATATGAAGTGGTACCTTAGCTGTATGTGCTTGGTTCTTGAGTGAAAAGCTGAGTTCTTAGCCAAATGGATTGCACTCTGACTGTCACTATACAATCTGCAACTCCCATGCTCCCTTCCAAGCTCTTCCATGAACCGTGTCATCCATATCATCTCCTTGCTAGCTTCTGTAGCTGCAATGTACTCTGCTTCTGTAGTTGACAAGGCAACAACCTTCTACAACTTAGATATCCAGCTAACCGCCATTCCACCTACAGTAAAAACATAACCTGTGGTGCTCCTTCTGCCATCCAAATCACCTGCCATATCTAAATCTACATAACCATGTAGAGAAGTATCTGAACCTCCATAGCACAAATGTCTACTGCTGGTTCCTCTCAGATATCTAAGGATCCATTGAACTGCTTTCCAATGTTCCTTTCCTGGATTGGCCATATACTTGCTTACCACTCCCACTGCTTGGGCAATATCCGGTCTAGTACACACCATTGCATACATCAAACTTCCTACCGCAGAAGAATATGGAACCTTACTCATGTACTCTATCTCATCATGTGAATTAGGACATTGCTCTTTACTCAACTTAAAATGTCCAGCCAAAGGTGTGCTTACCGGTTTAGCATCCTGCATATTGAATCATTTCAACACCTTGTCCACATAATCCTCTTGAGACAATATCAACCTGTGATTTTCCCTGTCCCTCTTAATGCTCATGCCAAGGATTTTCTTTGCTGCTCCCAAATCCTTCATAGCAAACGTTTGAGCTAATTTCACCTTGAGCTCAGAGATATCCTGCATGTGAGATCCTACAACCAGCATATCATCTACATACAAAAATAGAATAATATATCTACCATTATCAAATCTCTTAAAATATACACAATGGTCAGATTGACATCTACTGTAGCCATGCTCAGTCATAAACCTGTCAAATTTCAAATACCATTGCCTAGGAGCTTGCTTGAGGCCATACAAGCTTTTCTTCAACCTGCACACTAACTTCTCCTTACCCTTGACCTCAAATCCTTCTGGTTGTTCCATGTATATTTCCTCATCCAAATCTCCATGAAGAAACACTGTCTTAACATCTAGCTGCTCAAGATGCAAATCCTCAAAAGCAACCAAAGACAATACAACCCTTATAGAAGTCATCTTAACAACAGGAAAAAAAATCTCACCAAAGTCAATACCTGGCTTTTGTGCAAATCCTTTTACAACCAATCTGGCCTTATATCTCATCTGTCCATCCTCACCTTCCTTCAACCTGTAGGTCCATCTATTCTTCAGTGTTCTCTTACCACCTGGCAATTCAACCAAATCCCATGTTTGGTTCTCTCTTAAGGACTCCATCTCCTCAACCATGCCACGCTCCCACTTACTCCTGGACTCCACCTGTAATGCTTTTTCAAAACTCTCTGGTTCTCTACCATCAGTTGGCAATAAATAATATAAGGAAGGAGAATATCTAATTGGAGGCTTACTTACCCTTTCAAACCTCCTGATGGGTGTCTTGGACTCGTTCTCAACATGCTGTCCACCCAAATTTTCTGACAGTGACCGACCTCGGCCACCTGTAGACCTGTTACTGGCCGATGCCAGTTCTTCCTGGCCGACGTCGGTGCTTGTTCTACCGACGTCGGTCTCTATATGACCGACATCAGTTTTTGTACTACCGATGCCGGTTCCTAACCTGCCGACGTCGGTCTCTGTGTTTTCCTGTAAGTGATTATTTCCTTTTCTCGTGAGCTCATTTTGGACCATAACTTCATCCAATTCACCATTGATCTGCCCAGATTGATCTAGCTTCCTTATCTGATCACTGTACATCACTCTTTCATTGAAAACAACGTCACAGCTCCTAATTACCTTGTTAGTTCCTAGATTCCAAAATCTGAAACCAAAATCATCTGAGCCATAGACAATAGACGTGCACCTCATAGACTTAGCATCAAGCTTCTTTCTATTTTCCTTATCTATGTGCACAAAGGCTTCACAACCAAAAACTTTGAGATATGATAGATATACCTTTTTACCTGTCCATGCCTCTTCTGGAATTCCACCATCCAGAGCTATAGAGGGTCCTCTGTTAATCAGGTACACTGCGGTGTCAACTGCTTCTGCCCAAAACTCTAAGGGCAACTCGGCATGTAATCTCATACATCTTACACACTCCATAATTGTTCTATTCATCCTTTCAGCAATACCATTCTGCTGAGGTGTCCTTGGAACCATCCTTTTCCTTCAGATTCCATGAGTGTAACAATACCAGTTAAACTTAAGACTGCAGAACTCACCGCCATTATCAGATTTCAAGCACTTTAATCTTCTACCTGTTTCATTCTCAACCATAGCTTTCCAAATCTTAAAAGTCTCAAAAACATTAGATTTCTTTTTAATACAGTAGATCCATACCTTTCTTGTGGCGTCATCTATGAATGTAACATAGTACCGTGATCCTCCAATAGAGGCTACCTGAGCCGGTCCCCACACGTCTGTGTGAACAAGCTGCAACTTCTGCCTTTTCTTAGTAGACCCAGTCTTGAGAAAACTAACCCTTTTCTATTTTCCAAATACATAATGCTCACAAAATTCTAGATCCATACTTTTCAAATCTGAAAGCATACCTTTAGACTTAAGAATTGACATCCCCTTCTCACTCATGTGGCCAAGCCTTGAGTGCCACAATTTAGCATCCACATCTGAAGTAGATAAAACTGAAGGAGATTTGTTAGTAACACAATTACACAAATAGAGAGTACCTTCTCTCTTACCTCTGGCCATAACAAGTGCACCCTTGGTCACCTTCCAAGAATCTACTGTGAGAGTTACTGTACAACCCTCATCACCTAGCTTACCTGCAGAAATCAAATTTCTCTTCAAACTAGGAACATGCATCACGTCTCTCAACACCCATGTGTTGCCATTCTGCATCTTTAGCTGCACTTTACCTTTGCCAATAATCTTACAAGGCTCATCATCCCCTAAGTACACTATTCCAAAATCTCCATGGATATAGTCACTAAAATATTCTCTATTAGGGGTAGCATGGAAAGATGCACCAGAATCTAATACCCAAGATTCTATATTATTATGCAAAGAGAAAATAAGAGCATCCTGTGCAATACCTGCAACCTTTGCCTCTTCCTTTCCTTCATGCTGATTCTCCTCCTTAGGCTTTGACCAGTAATCTCTGCTTATGTGCCCCAACTTTCCACAGTTCCAGCATTGTGGCCTTCTGCCATTTCTGGATTTGGATCTGCCTCTTCCCTTAGACTTAGATCTTGATCTCCTCTTGCTCCTTTCTTTTTGCCTTCCCCTACTCTCGAGATTTAAAGCATTCCCATATGTCTCTTCTGTGCTTTTCCTGCGAATTTCCTCGTTCAAGATAACACTAACCACATCCTCTACTTTTAAAATATTCGAAGCAGAAGCAGTATTAGAAACCGCCATTACCAAGCCATGCCAGCTTTCAGGCAAAGAACATAATATTAAAATAGCTTTTATTTCATCTTCAAATACAATATTGACTGAACTTAACTGATTAACAATACCATGGAAATCATTTAGGTGATTAGAAATAGATCCACCTTCTTGCATATGCAAATTAAATAACTGCTTCATAAGATATACCTTATTAGAAGTGGAGGGTTTTTCATACAAATTTGCTAACGTAGTCATTAACTCTACCGTAGTTTTAGCCTGTGACAAATTAGATATCACAGTGGATGCGAGACTCAGTCTTATAGACCCCAAAGCCTTTCTGTCAAGAACTTCCCATTCTTCATCCTCCATGTCCTTGGGCTTCTTTGCTATCCCACCTAATGGTAAGTAAAGATCCTTCTGATACAGATAATCCTCTATCTGCATTCTCCAGTGTTGATAGTTCTTGCCGTTAAACTTTTCCATTCTCAACTTACTTTCTTCTGCCATTGCTTCTCCCACTCAAACAGAAATCCCTACAGAAACCCCTATGAGCAACCTGTAATCCAAACACACTACACAGATCTGAACCACCTGTTAGTGAACCTGAGCTCTGATACCACTTATTGGGGATCAACCAACAATGGATTACACTTGTGAAAGCAATAAACGTGGAAATAAATTAGATAGATAAGTAACTGAAATGATAAATAACACAGAACAAGAGATACAAGAAAACACCCTAAAAACTTGTATTAAAACTCTTTACAATAGGAATACAATTGAAGAAACTTCATTCTTCCACACCTCTCTCAGATGCACACAAGATCTCTTACTAGATCTCTATTCCTCAAGAGCTCTCTCTCAAGTACACTCAAATCCAACAACCTGGATTGATGCAACTCAGTACTGTCCTTCAAACATTCACAATGTTCTACTCATACTCACACACTCAACATACTAAGCTAAGAAGATCTTTCCTACATATAGAATTAGGAAACTTGAGCATGCTCTTACAACAAACAGTTAAGCCTCTTGAACAAGGGCTCTAAAAATAATATTGCTAATAATAGAGACGCGAGCTTGAGACTACAACTCAAACTCATCATGCAAACACTCGCTTTTGTCCTCGAAAATCACTTTCTGGACACACAGGTAACCGATGTCGGTTCCTGCCTATTCACCTGTGACCGTCGCTGGCCGACCCTACTGCCGACGTCAGTGCCTTTGCAACTGCAACTGACTGACATCGGTCGCTCCTAACCGATGCCGGTGTCTGTGTAGACCCGAACCTGTTTGAGTTTGCTCCTTGGTGAAGCTTTTAGCTCCACACCCTAACAAAAATTACATGATATATATCATATCACCACTCAATGTTAGCAAGCTAAAAAATTCAAGTGCTAGTATCACACATAAGGCCAATGGACACATACAAGGGACATAAATGTTGAAAAAAATAACAACAAAGGCCACACATAAGGGGACATAAAATATTAAAAATAAGGGGAATAAAATATGTTGCATCAAGTAAGACTCAATATCCACACACAATAGTCAAGCATAAATTATTCTATCATGTAATAAAATACCAACATCAATAATGCATAGAACACAGATGTAGTCTACACCATCCACATGTATCAATGTCATGTCACAATACAATATCATATCCATGTGTCATTTTGTAAGATATGAGTAACTATAAAGGCATGTGTATGCAATATAGGAAGCTCAACATGGTACAAAGATGATTGATTGATATAACATGTAATAGTGAAACTTATGAAATAACATACCCCATTATTGTCATGACCACTAGACAAAGGAATGTCCAACATTTGTATGTCCATGTGAAAATTGTATGTCCTATATAACACTCATATATTTTGAAATTCATGTGAGTATGTAAATAATATTCCATATAAAAAACATGTGATAAATAACATATATAAATATTGAAATCTAGATATATGTCATGCTTAACTCATGATTTTTTATTTTTTAAATATTTGAATATTTTTATAATATTTTTGTTAATTCACTATTTTATATTTTAGAATATTTGGGGTTTGGAAAGTGAGGTAAAGTGGTAATGATTCAAAATATAGAAGAATGGGAGGGTTAAAATTAATCCATAACATGTGTGAAGGGATATAGTGTAATAGATGTGATAACCTAGATATGTTGAAAAACTGAAAGATAGTAATATTCCCCCACTGTACATGTGAATTACAACAATTAACTCAAGAGTTTATTTGGAGATAAGGTTCATCATGCCTTTAGTGAGAAAGAATAAATGTGTGATCATGTAATATGTACATATAAGTGTATGTGTTCACGTAAACTCAATGGAAGACAAAAATTATATGCACTAGAATTGTGGTAGGATAAGTGCCATTGATGTTTGTATCAAGATAAAAATAAAGAGGCAAGGACCAAGTGAAAAAAAATTGAAGGGATAAAATAGTGGTCAATTCAAAATAATATGAAGATGCATATACCAAAATAGAATAATATAATGGACAAGTAATTCAGCAAGAATTAAGGATCTATGCAAAATAAGCCATGTTTTGAACTAATAGGGATATTTTTGTATGGGTTCGTGATCAATTACTATAAAATTCCTTCATTATGTTAATGTATTGATCTTATTTTTACCATTTTTGGTTGTGTTTGACTCATTATAATCATGCCTTATTTTTGAAAATGTTGTTGTAATTATAAATAATTATCTATATGATGTCTATGCATTTAATGATAAGAACAATAATATCTAAATTTACTCATAGGATGAGTTGTATTCAAAGATATTAAATAATTTCAAATCATATCTCATTAATCATTAATTAGATTCTTATTAACCCTGTATAAATTGTCTAAACCATTATGTATAGATGCATTCAATTTTGGAATCCATGCTTGGGAGGAAAAAAATTGTGACCTAAAATTTTGTAGTGGGGAAGTAAAAGTGAAATTAATAGTAATATGTGTAGGGTTATGAACATTTTAAATTTTTTGTTTAAGTGATTTAACCATTAGATATAAATATTGAATTTTATTTCATTGTTATTTAGAAATAATACTACAAGTGTTTATACTATGATAATGTTGATTCTCTTGAATTATAGCCTTTCATTTGAGATTTTTAGATTTTTATTGAGTAAAAACCTTAGAATTCTTATTATATGAATTATCTCGATACTCTCCTAGACCAATAGGTGTCAATATTTTATGAGATAATTACTCATCTGGGTCAATAGGGTTGAAATTCATCTTACACAATTTTTGATATTTTAGATTTTGCATAACAATTTGTAATTATATAATTAGGATCTTTGGAATTGACCAAAAGAGGTAGGTCTAATATTTTCTATTTTTCTCCAAAATAAATTTAAATCCTCTCTATGTATCTTATTTAATGCTCATGGTTAGTTATTTTTAATTTTGTGTAATTGATTCACCCACCCTATATGTATATATTTGACCCCATGGATGGGTTATGTTGGAGGAATGATATTCTAACTATGAATGGTTATTATTAGTAGCTTAGGTCATCTTATAATATCTAAAAGGGTCATCATCTACTGGTTGTGCATAAGAATAGCCTTCAGGCATGAACATAATACATTTTTATAATGTGGATGGTACTAATTACATGGCATGTAGCCAATGTCACCCCAAAAGAAAGTTTTAACGTAACCAATTAGCCATAAAATGGAAAGTATTAGGCACCATCTTGGGAATTAGTCTCATATCCAATGATATAGACCAAATTATTTAACACATAGTATTATCGAGTCATTTTATGAATTGATCTTATTTTTAAATGGTATCCATGTTGATGCCCAATAATTTTAGGAAGATAGTGTTATAGTTGTTCAATCTAGACCCATTATCCATTAACACATTTTTGGAATATCAAATTGAATAAATAATGGTAAATTTTGATTAATAATGTGCTTAGGAGGTAAGTCTTCCTTTTCAAAGGTAATATCTCTATCTACATCCTTTAATGTATTCATGATAGAAGAAAAATATGTTGGTTCCCTATCACTAGGAATAGTTTTATCATGTATTACCTCATATAGGATGTCCTTGTAAATAATTGATCTCTTTAATAACTATGGGATGAAATCCTTAGTATGGTTATTCTTTAATTGATCAATTATGTCATACCCTTTAGGTGATTGATTTTTCTTGTGAGAGGTTGAGGGGTTTTATGAGGAATGTGTTAAATACCTCTATTATAGGTTACCCATCCTCTTTTAGTAGTCAAAAAATGGACCATAAGATACAATATAAGCTTTGGTTGTATACTAAGGGTAGAATGGTAGATGAGATAATTTTAAGGTCTACAGGGAGAAGGAATAAAAGGATTCATGCATGCCCTTTGGTATCTAGTGGAACTAATTGGCAAATTAGATTGGATATTGAAACAATATGTTTTGAGGATAGTTTGGGATTTTTCAATGTTAATTTTATCTTGATTAATTTATGATTAGATACATATACAATATTATACATTATTGGTCATGTGTTTCTTTAGATTTTTCTAGGTTTCCTTTATATAACTATGTGTCACTGAATAATCTATAGGTGTATTAACATCTTTCATGGAAAAATATGGGCATAAATAGAGTCTTGATTCTTAATCCTTAATTGAAGAAATTTATATTTAGAGTGGCCTATGCATTGGTGATATTCATAAAGCTTAGGAAAATTGAATCCTTTAGGCTGAGGTCTATTCCTATCGACCTTTAATGGTAGAGGGAGAGACATCAATTTAGATGAAATAAACCATGGTAATAAATAATGAGTAGAGTTAATTAATTATGAGAATTTCCTCCTTTGTGGAGTGGTATGAGATCACAATAAATATATAAGATAAGACATAATAAGTTCTTGCCCTTATGAGTGAATAGGCATAGAAAAATCACTAAACCTTAGGTTGCTAAAGAATACCAGTACAAGGATTACCCCTATGACAAGTGAAAACATAATGGAATGAATAAGTAGATCAAAAAATGCAAACTTAAAATAACATACTTAAACCCTTAAAAAAATAATAAAATTATAAAAATTTATATAGGCAAAATATATGACTTGATAAGGGTTGATTAAAGAACTAATTACTCCAAGATAATTGTTAAGTATGTTTTAAATCCAAAAAAGGTTTTTTGTAAAAATAAATATCTATACAAAACCTATAAATTAATTTGAAAATAAATACATCATTCATCTTGTAGGCCAAACATACTGAAATGAGTAAATTATAAAATTTGAAAAATCCATAAAGTATTTTATAAAACCAAAATAGGTTCTATATCCACTAAATATGAATTAAAAATACCTTGGATCATTTTAAAAATAGATCCATTGGATCCACATATCACCCAATCAAGGAATAACCGTGATAGGAGAATGAGTGTGAAACCTTAGGGAAAAAGATAAAATTTACTAATTTGCACAAAGGGGAAGGGGAAATCAGAAATCAAGTTTGAAAATAAAAGTTAAGGTTGAAGTTTTAAATGGTAGAAGGATGAAACCTTAATGAATATCTAGGGTCAAAGGTGGAAATATATTTGATGCATGTAAATGAAAAATTAGATTAATGAAGCATTGGGATAAAAAACCATAATATATTTTTATTTTTGAGGAGACCAAAAATTAAATTTGAACCCTAAGACAAAAAATTAAAATTTAGAAGGATGAAACTGTAAGGGAAACTTAAGGTTTTTCAATCTTTGATATGTGTATAGGTTATCAATATGTTTAACCCTAATTTTGATTACAATTATGAACTTAGTCTATTTAAGATAGAAATTTGAAATGTAATTTAGATATTAAGATATGACATTCAAATGTATATCTGAATGTAAAATATTGAGATTGATTATTCTAATTTAAAAAATGGCATGCACTAGATATAGTAAGTAAAATAAAGGGATAAATACTTATCTTTTTTAGTTGAATGTCTCATTTTGACTATATTATGCAAGTGGAAATAAAGGTAAAGTAGACTTATTATTCATTAAATTCTAGAATTGATTCTTTGTCTGCATTGGGTTAGTTTCATAGATCTGAATTAGTATAATTGGTGGATACTATATACACTATATTTTTAAACTTTATCAATTACTATTGCTTTCTCTCTTATAGGAACCCATTGAGTCTCAATATCTTTAAGTGAAAACCTTAAAGGGTGCATTGGGAAAAGGGTGTGAATACCATTGGTTCTTCACAAGATTATTATTCCCTATACCACCACTTAAAACCAACACAAGTACCTATTATATATTTCCATAAGATTTGACACCTCCCTTACAGACTCTTCTAAGAAATTTACTACCTCAATATCCCCTACCTAAGCCAAAACCTCTTTTTACCATCCTCTAAACATGGTTGAATGGCTCAAACCTACTATGAGAAATGAACATGTTATGGGACTAAGTTGACCCAACCAACTTAGTTTAAGACCTAAATACTTTATTTATTAAACAACTAGGCTGATTGGGCCAATTGTGTCAGTTAAAACTTTGAAAGGGTTTAGGGTTAGATCTGAATATATATAAACACATCCTTCACTCCATTTATATATATATATATATATATATATATATATATATATATATATATATATATATATATATATATATATATATATATATATATATATTCATTTATGCATTTTATTAGCCACCATTATACTTGAGAAGTCATTGCTTAGGGTTTACACTTGGGAAGAAGAATCTTGTCTTGTGGGATAAATCGTTTGGATGTATAGGATAAATATTGTAGCTTAGAGATGACCTATCTTTTTTATCCTTTTAAACCAAAAATTTCTATTAAAAATCACCATTGGCCAAGAGAGAGATTGAGGCTCAATGGGTTTGTATTCAAGGTAAGTATTCCTAACTCTTTCTCCTCTTTTATTAGTAGATAGATTTGCATGTATTGTATTATGAATGTATTTATCTCTCCATGATTAGGATTATCTATACATTGAATTGAGTATATTTATTATTTACATGTTGAATTTTATGTTTGTTATCCCTCATTTGTACCTCAAGATTTGGTGAGAACTAGATTAGGTTTTTACTTTACTTTGTTAGAAACCATATGACCTAACTAGGGTTATTGTGTGGCATTGCTTAACTAGAGAATTTGGAACCCTATCTAATGATATTATGTGTAAATAGACCCCTTATTTAGGTTTATAACATTCATATTAGTCATGAACACAGTTATATAAATGTACTAACAAGAATAAGGTTTGGTTTGATTTATCTTCTTTGATATAGGATTGATTTTTAGATCAACTTCACTTTCCCTTATATACATTTTGGGGAATCTGATGTGAAATTAAACCTTGAAAGTTTTATTTCATGCTTTAATTTATTATTTATTTCATTTTTACATCACTAGATTGAATCTACCAACTCAATCTAACATTTTGTGCATAAGTTTAACACATAGTCAATTCAACCGACTTTGTTTGGTATTGAGAAGGTCATCTTCAACTATAGGCAATTCGATCAATTTTATTGAATCAATTCACTTCTTCACATATATGATTTTAGACTTAGTCAACCCAGTCAACTTTGTTAGCAGGTTAAAAATATTCATCTGGATGACATAATATAAAAATAACAAATTCAACATCATTAAATTTTATTGGTTCATTCTTACTAACTTAGCCATTTTTTTATTCATTTTAGTTCTATTTTTCATAGTTTTTAGTCCATAAAACTATAACCCTAAAATAAACTAAGTTGACTAGATAAACTTATTTATGTAATCATTTTTTTCATATAAGACTTAGTTAACTTGTTTAACTATGTTTCTTTGGCCCTTGATTCAATAGACAGAATTGACCTAGTCAATTATATTCTATACTTTTTGCATACTTGGTTGACCCTATTGACCCTATACCCTTCAAGAAAAGAAATTAAATTGCATTACTATTAATTAATTCATCTTTGATTTTACTTTTTTATTGCTTATAGTGGTGAACATAGACTAGAGAGGAAGGTTCAATTTATCGATTTAGTCACATTTCTTTCCTTTTATTCACACACTTTCAAACCATAAAATATCATAAAACATTATACATTTCTACTCAAGGTCTACCTACTTGTACTTCATCATAAAATTGGAAGCTGACTCAGTTTTATGGTTGAGTATAAATATGTGGTTGATTATATATATATATATATATGTGTGTGTGTGTGTGTATATATATATATGTGTGTGTATATATATATATATGTATATGTATATGTATATGTGTATATATATATGTATATGTATATGTATATGTATGTGTGTATATATATATATACATATATATATACATATACATATACATATACATATACACACACACACACACACACACACACATATATATATATATATATATATATATATATTAGAAAATAAATAAACAGCCTTATCACTGTGGGATTGTGAAGTGAGGGGGTAGGACTAAATACCAAGCCAATACCATCACCAATATAGATCCATTTTAGCCTTAAAAACTTGAAACCATATTTATCTTACATTATATAGTTCCTTTCTAAATCCAAATGAGTTATTACATTTGTTTCTAACATTATAATTTAAAACTTTTCATAATGACCATGTAGATTAGCATTTTTAGCATTTTTGCTATCTCTTTGATAATTATATGATGTATTACAGAACATGTATTAGCCAATGTTGGTACAAGGTTTGTGTTATGTGTCACAACTACATGAACTGATTCAACCTAGTTTATTATGTGTTTATTTCATTATTCTACTAAATAATACTAGATCATCTAGAGTCATAATGTCAAAACCTATCTTTACCCTTAGAACACTATCAACCCACTTGATTATGTCTCTTGTAGCTTTCCTATCTATAGAACATAGTTGTTGTGTTTGACCTAGTCTCTGATAAATTATTTTGTTTTCCTTTCCTTAGAATATAGTTAGTATTTATGACCTTGTCTCTCACAAGATGGTCTTTCTTCCATTCTATAAGACAAAGTCATCATAATCAACTCAATCTATTATAGACTGCCTATTCCATTTACCTTCAATGCATATTAAATCTATTTGATTATGTGTCTTAATATATTCTTAATTTATCCATATATAGAATACATTTGACCCATTTGATTATGTCTCTTACAACTTATCCTACTTATTTACTTACATAATAGTTTTGACTAGTTTGACCCAGTATCATACTATTTTATCCTCATTTAAAAAAAGTGTTTAGCTTCATTCCTCCATTATGAATTTTTAGTTTGATGATAATACAAAATTGAATCAAATAAACATGTTGAGTTTCACTAATCCTAATAAGTTTCCTAAAACACACTTGGTGGTACCTAAAACATATCAAAGCAATGTCCATGTTACCACACACACTACCAATTATGTCACTCCTTACTCTTCCATGACACTTAAAGCCTTGTTTTTACTAGAATATGAATGTGATAATGATTACATGGCTGAAATGATATATTTCATCAATGAAAATCCTCAACATAAAGGAAATGATCCTATAGTCATTTATAACCTCATGATGCGACCTCATATAGGAGAACCCAATTCACCTTCACCTAACTTTTTGAAAGTATTTGGGGCAAGTCATTTATTTTAATCTACACCTTTTCCCTCTATCATGTCTTCTTCTTATACTATGACATCATCCTATATGTATTCTTCTACTTCCATGATAATTATTTCCAAAATTATGTCAGGTTCAACCTTTATTTGGGCACTTTAGAATACCCACACCCATACCCATGCTAATAGCCATCTCATGCTACTAATGCATCTCATGATACTAGTGCACTTCATGTTACTATTGCTTTTCATGCCACTAGTATAGTGCATGCCACTACCTCATCTCACACTCTTAGTGCATCTCAAGCTTTTAATACCTCACATAACACATATGTATCAAATGATACCTCTAATAGATAAAATAACACTCAAACCAATCAAATTTTATTACAAACACTTAACCAAATGCATGCATTTCAAACTAATAATATAAATCAAATGATGCACATGTAAAATCACCTAATACATCTCCAAAACCAACCCCAATATACTCAATGAGGAACTAAAAATCCTAATTCCCCCACACCACCTTAGGGATTAACATGGTAACCTTATACCAAAACCCCCACTTATCAACAAAACTATCAAACATTTATAAAATGAACCTCTAGTGCCTTAAATTACTAACATTGAAATATGAGGTATCACTCACACCATCACTTATAATGGATCTACATATCCTATATAACATTTAAAAACATTTGGAATTCTTTAAAAAGATTGGATTAAATTTAATACTTTCATTACCACTAAACTCTTAGATAAAATACTTTTTGGATATGTTTTAGATTGCTAAAATCAACTAAAAACCCACTCCATTACTAGCTTAGAAGACTTGGTCAATTCACTATTCCAAGAATTCCTATCTAATGATTGTATCAAAAATAAATTAGCTCATTTTATTAATTTAAAACAACTAGAAACTGAAATGACACAAGTTTTCATCAGATGATGGAAAACTTCATTTAATAAAGCTGAGCATAATATGTCAGATGAAAAACTCTTCCACCTATTTACTAATGATCTACACCCTAAATTATAATATTGTATTATGACCCTCTCTCAAAAAAATTTGGAAGAGGTTCTTGACCAAGCCAAACTCCAAGAATTCCTCATATGTCAATTTGAACCTCCCTAACCCACAATATGAAATCGCATGCTTATCAAAAATACAAATTGTCATGTAACCAATGATGGTGTTATAGACACATATGACACCATACACACCATCCAGTACATTTATCCAAATAATAACATGAAACATTTTCCTTCACATAACAAAAATTCTTTACATAATCCAACATTTCCTCTAAACAATATATTAATGCACACAAACCTCTATCATGAGAAAAAATTCAAAAACATCTCCCAAGGTGTTTACCATAAGATCTTGAACACACTGACCCTATGAAGACATGGTATGATCTAAATAATTTTTTTATTTTCATGCAATTTGGGGCCATTCTCATGAGACTTGTAGACAATTAATAAATATTACTATGGATTTTCTCCTTGGTCCCAACTTTGACCATGAATCCATTATACATAAAAATAAATAAGATTATGACATAACACTTAAATATCTTATACCTCAAACTCAAAATTAATATTTAAACTAACCTAATGCTCATTTAAATATTTATAAGGATCCCTCTTCCGAATCACCAAAATATAATTGATCAACCTACCCCTACTACTAAAAACATTAAAATTCTTTTAGACCTTAACACCAATGATGAAAATGTGGTTAACATGACTAATATGAGGAGAAAAATTGCCTATATTAATTCAAAACCAACACCTCACCATCATACCTCTTTAACATTTTTCATAATTCAAGATACTTCCCCATCCCATCTCATAGAATTTGGGCATGAGGAAGTAACACACATACAAGAATCACATCTAATAACACAAACCAACCATACCTCTCATACCATTAATATAACTTCTAATCTCTCCACAACTTCCATACCTCAAGAAAACATCCCTCAAAATTTCAAAAATATTTCTTCTTCCAAACCAAAAGAAGTACCTCAAAGAACAAACATATCACCTAATATCAATCAACCTACTTGAAACCAACCTAAAGAAACCATACCTTATCAACATAAGCTTCATTGTACATCCAACCCTTCTTTAACAAACCTATTAAAACACTATGTAACTTTATCCAATAATGATCTCATGGGTTATGATGAATAGGATTCCATTTCAGAACTTCCCATCTCCCATATCAAATTCCATCCTTAGAGCTTATGATAACTTATCCCCACCATCGTAATCACCTAATGTAATTGGTGTTCAAAATGAACATCCCTCATCCTCCACCTATAGGAAAATAATATACCTTATACAAATTTGAAGCTAGAATGTTAAAATAATGTGAAGAGATGTCCATCCATGTTTATGAAACAATGGACACTTCTCTCTCACTTAAGTTCCCCATATATTGTATGATTCCTGATGAGATATTATTTCATGCAGATGATCCCCTTTATTCATTAGTGATCACATAGGTGATATCCAATTTAAACATGCTTTAATTGATGAAGGATCAAGTACTTGTGTTGCCTCCCTTGAATTTATTAAAATACTTGGATACTTTGAATGTAACCTTAAATTCACACATAATACATGCTAAATATATGATAAAATAAAATTCCTCCTTTATATTATGCTTAGATTCCCTAATCACTTCTCCCATCATCATTAATGTGAAAGTCATGATATTTAACTTTACACTCCCATATAATATCTTACTCGATCAACCTTGGAAACATGAAATGAGAACAATTACTTCATCTACATGACAATGTGTCAAATTACCTTATAATAGTGATATATACAAGATTCAAGGGGGCACAAATATTTGTAATATTAAATAATTCCAAGAATGAGGTGTATTTAAAATACCCACCCTTGAACCATAACCTAGGATTCCATTTTGAGAATCCCAACACTTTAGCTATCTGATCAAATCTACTAGAGGTTATAATGGTCATCTAAAATTAATTATAAATATTATAACTAACCTCTTATACTTTGATTATGATGAGTTAAATGAGATAATATTATTAATCAAAATTTATGATCTCTCCCCTAACATCATTTCTCAATTTACACCTTCTCTTCAATCTCAATCTCATCAACAACCTTTTGACAAAATATTGGTTAATTTAATAGAAAATGAAAATTCCATTCACATGTTTCATTGACTGATAACATAGTTTAAGAGTCCATAAATTCCACTTTGTATTCCTATATCATTTCAGACATAAAGTAAGAATTTCCTTTCCCTTTTATCTACGTTTCTCTTTGATTCAAAGTTTATTTGCTCACAAGAAGAAGGAAACACGTCCTATTCTGCATGAAGGATTAATTCTGATAATTGAGGGCTATTGCAAGAACAAGGCCATGGTTACGAACCCTTATCTAGGAAAAAAAAGGATTCACAGAGTAACAAGAGTGAAATTGTTAAAGGGAAAGATAAAATCAAGCCCCCTAGTGTCAAGAATCAGAATGTTGACGAGGATACAGAGTGGGATAGAACCGATAAGTCTGGGGAGGAAAGCTTAGAGGATGAGGGAGGAGTAGAAAGCAAGAATTCTAGTTCCAGTGAGGAAGGATAAATTCAAGAGAAGAATGAGAAAGAAGGAGTCAACATAGAGGAGAAGGCTAAAAATAGTGAACATGACTTTGAGGAAAACCAGCAAGTGTTTGAGGATGATAAAGTCCTGGATGACCCTGTTGAGGACCCTGTTTCGATAAATGAGAGGGAAAATACAGTTTAGGCTGACAACCAAGAAATAGACTTGGAAGCTCAAGCTGAAACTAAGGAGCAGAATCAAAGGGGAAGAGAGGACCATATTGAAGAAGGCGGGAATAGTCCTAATAAGAACACAGAAGAGTGGAGTGATAAAAGGCAAAATGATGGAAGGCACACACCTACGAGATGGGTTAATTGCAAAGCAGAGGCTATCCTCCAACTCGATTCATGGATGTTTAAGGAGATAATGGATCTCAAAAGGAAAATGGAAATAATGGAAGACAACTAGAAGGCAGTTTGGAATAAAATCAATAACATGGAAAAATAGTTGATAGACATTCCCATCAAACTCAAAGACTATGAGAACAACCTAAGGGAACTCATCAAGGAAAGAAGAATGAAGATGGAGGAGGTTACATCTAACATATGTGATGCAGGTGTTAATATTGGAAAAAGAGCTAATGAGGAGATCAAATCCCTGGAAGGGCCTAGTAAGAGGACTAGACAGAGCTCATGAAAGAAAGCTATGCAAGAGGGAGCCATGTCTGTGGCTACTGCCATTCAGGACACTATTGTGAAAGGTAATGAAGCAGTGAAAATGATTTTGGAAATGGAACAATAGCCTGGTTCTTTTAGTTGGTCATGTTATCTGGTCATGTTTCCTAGTTTTTTGTAATCTTTTGACTATGGTGTAGCCAGGTCTATGTAAAACCTGGGTTATGACTTGTGGTCTATCTGGTGGTTTTAGGTCCATATAAAACCTGTTTATGTTACTTCATTTTAGTAGGTTTTAGGTTTTTCCTGTGGTCGTAAATGCTTCATCTTTATATCTTTGTTTCAGGGTTTCGAGGTCCCTTCAAAACCTGTTTTTACCTTAATCTAAAACATAGTTTACATATGTACTATTGACTTACATACACCTAATTATGATGATAGTTATTCTTTAGATGAGTAATTTTTAGCTAGAATTGTTCAACTAGAAAAGTTGAGGTTCTTAGATATTTTTCTTCTTTGTTTCAATCTTTTGGTTCTTCTTATATCATTCCTTCTCTTATAATACATAATATTAATTTTTCCACTACTATTCATAGGTTACAAATGGATCACACATGTATTATGCCTATATTCATAATATAACATCTAAGGAGTATGATTATGGATCATATAATGATAAGACCCTATTATTTTTCTAGATATCATGATCCTTTAAGTATGATTCCTCCATAGATGTTATCCATTTTGATTGGACCCACTACAAATCTAGCCATACCTATAGATGAGCATAGTCTAGTTTCTAATCTAGCTTATCCCTTCTTTGGTGATGGTCTTATAGCATTACCTAATCTTGATCCCTTAATTTCATAATGAGTATATGAGATTTATTGTGATAATCATAAATTTTCTAGTCATTGAATCAAGGATTGTCATTTACATCAGTAGTAGTAGGCTTCTTCTTCTACCACTTTAATTTATAGACCTCCATCATCTACTAATAGATGTATTTGTTACTTATATGGCTCAAATAACCAATCCCCTTCTCATTATCAAAAGGTTAAATAATACATTGATACATTATGGCTAGATATTTCCCAACCCAAATACAAGACTATACCTCATCCCAGACTACTTCTAGAGTATATCCATAAATATGGAGAAGTCTGTTGTGTTTGGCATTAATGTTTTACCCATCATACTGATTAGTGTTGAGTTCTTCAGTAGCACCTTAAATATTTACAACAATCTACATCAACACTAATTATTCCTCTTGCTACAGGTCACCCATGCACAAAGGATCCTCCTTTTCCACCAATTGCACCTCCACATAGATCTATAAATATAATTCATATTTTGTTATCTCTTCCTCACATCAAGTACCCACATAGGAGGTGTCTCATTAGCATCACTCTTATTATAATACACCTATGTTTTTAATAGAAATGATATGAAATGAAGTATTTTCACAAATTTATATGAAGGTTAATGAGACTCTGACTAAAATCAAAATTTAGCTATATAGGGATGTGTCTGATATTATGGATGACATTTGTGGTTAGATCTATCAATATTTGTGAACACAACATGGTGTTATCTCACATTATTTATCATTATATTACATGATTTGGATCATATTTATGATTCATTTATATATCTTATATTTTTTATTACTTGTCAAACATTATTTCACATATTTCTTTTTTACGAACAATTATATTACACTTTATGAGTTTTACATGGTTTCATTCTCTTTAGATTTGTTTTATGGATTGTTTTCATTATTTTCATGGATTCAAACTTATGATTATGGTTTAAATTATTTCACATGGACTCCTTTATTTTCTCTTTGATGATTGTTTTCTCTCTTTAAAACTCAGATAAAGAAAATTATTATTATGACATGGTCATAAAACCCTCATTCCCTTTGTATTTTATCTTTAACATATGATCCATTAGCAAACATGACTTCTCATTAGACTACTTATATAATATGATCTATTTTATCTCCCTTATTTCTTTTCACATAGTAAGCATACATACAATTAAAATTTGAGATTACATACCAATTCATAAGTAAGCCTAAGTAGTTTAGTCAGTCATATCTTTGGTTAATTAGTATGTTATAATCAAACTCTAAAACTCATTCATGTGTATCACTTTTATCACTCATGCTGGTTATTCCAAATCCATATGGAGGAAGAATTGAAAAATCCATAATAAAGTTAAAATCTAAATCATTTAAATAAAAGGAAAACATAAAATTCAAAAGTCTAATCACACCAAAATACATGCTTTACTATCTTTAACACATATCCTATCCTTGATCAAAGCTCAAATTCCATGTTTGGACTCATAATTGAGTTGAGGTCTATTGGGGTGTGATAGGATAGTAGATTAGGATAGGGGAAAAAAAATCTATTGTTATACCTAATTTATCACACAAGTACCCAATCTTCATAGTAGATCGATGGATTTGTAAGAGGTCGTAAGGAATGAAGAACATGTTGTGGTAAGGTAGGTCCATTTTAATTTTCATGTTTATATAAGCTTCATGATTTGATCTTCATATTACACCTATTTTACTATACAACTTTTCACTTATTGTGAGTATGTATCCTTTGTATTTTGATGGTCACTAGACTCTTAGTGTCTTTTCTTCTTACCTAGTATGCCTCATGTTTACTAAGGTTTTCTCATAAACACCTATGTCATGATTTTTACACTCCCTATTTCATTACAAAAATACTAATATTCCCCTTGATGAATATTATTTTTTAACTAATCATACCCCTATGGTTTCCCTTTGTGAGTTGTAGTATAATACCTTGGATGGGACCAAACATTTTTCACAAAACATTTCCTTATTTTCCCCCTTATTTCCATCCACCTCATTGGTGTTCACCTTATGAGTTGCAGTATAAGATCTTGGATAGGACCAGACATTATTAAAAAATTCATGCATCAAATCCCCTCAATTTATTCTAATGTTTGTATCAACCTCATTGGTGTTCCCTTTGTGAGTTATAGTAGAAGATCTTGGAAAGGATCAAGTATTCCTCACATATTATTCCAATAAAAATTCCATGTTATGACCAAGTCACAATAATATTACATGGTTAAAATTTGAGATAATTTATTTTACATTATGATTTACACATCATTTACATACTTCCCATCTTGATTTAGTATGGTTTATGATTACCTCATAAACTCTTCGCTTTATCTTCTTATTTTCTAATTGTATGTATATTTACAACTATTTTATTAAATTTCTCATATTTACCATCTTTATTTAGCATGATTGATTAATTTTATTTTATGTTTATTTTCATACCATTTATTATAACCTATTTCCCACCTTATTAAAAAATTTGCATACTTCCCAACTTGATTTAGTATGAATTATGTTTATTTTAATTTGTGCAATTTTTACTTGTACATGGTTTGAAACATTTGTTACCTTTTACTTTACCATCTTAGTTTACTATATTTATTCATATTTTTTATTTTGCACATTTCCCATCAGGATATAGTGTGTATTAAATTTTATGATTATTTATATACTTGTCCAAATTATATGATTTTCTTTTTAACCATGCATGTGTTCACATAATGCTACAAAACAAAACATCTATCACATATTTCCCACAGCATATACAACAAAAGTAAAATACATGTTCTAGAAAGGAAATGCATCCATAAATTCATCAATAACATTAGAACAAAACATAGATCAAGAAATGTCCATATCAATATAACACATGAGTTTGATACAAACAATACAAATACAATAATTACAACTCTAAGATTGTGCTACATCATGTTTATCTTATGGCTGAACCACACTACCCATAGATTATTGTGACTAACTCCTATGAATAGTACATTATAATGAGGTAGTCTAGGATATAAAACCATCAACTTGTCCCTATAAATTGGTCACCTAGGCTTGCACATGTCCAAGCTCTATATTCATAGACATATCCTATGTCAATGCCTATTAGGTTTGGGCCTCTCCATCTCCCACCCTTATCATAAGTTATAGGCCATCACCATGTATTTCTAGCCTCATAGATGCCTCTCCAACTAATATAAGCTAGTGAACATATGATGGGGTGGATGGTACCATAAACTCCTCCATAGTAGTCATATCATGATTCTATATCACCCTATCCAAAATATCTTTATGGGCATGTCAAACTATGGCACTCCATTAGAAATCATCCTTAGAAAAATCTATAAAACATAAAAACCAAATATACATAAGATCTTATATGTATATATATCTCCAAAACCATCTATCTATACCAAGTACATAAATAACTATACAACTAGTAATCTATATCAAAAACTTTAAAAACTTAAAGCATTTTTTACCAATATCAGTGTCACTAACCACTATCTTCTCATTAGCCCAAGTGCCAAGCACCTCCTATATAGGCTACCTTAATGAAAGTATAAACCCTTAGGTCAGCACCCATGTGTGTCATAGTCATCTCCTTATAGACCTCTCTATTGACAAGTTATGTATAACCTTCATCATGGGATCTCCATGTGTGATTGCTAGAACCCATGTACTCTCCCTATGATGATGCCTCCATCTCTTATGTTCTTTTCAAAGTGAAGACAAAAGAATAAGGGCACAATTTCTCATGAAGGGACACTTTGATGAATATGAAAAGTCACCAAGATAAGGACAAAAGTGGGAAGGACGTTTTTGTTCATGAAGGGTCACCACATGACTTTTCAAAGGCAAGAATATGAAGGGTCATACAAGTTTGGTGCCATTTTCTATGAGGATTGAAGGGTCATAAAGGGAGAAGGCCAAAGGTCATTTAGAAATCTATAAACAAAGGCTTGAGAATCCATTTGTAATATGGAAGATAGAGGTTGATTTGATATTGTAATATCTAGCTTAGAGGAGCATTTGAGAGAGAAGAATATGATTTGTATTTGTTATATCTAGCTTAAAAGAGAAAAGGTTAGAGAGAGGAAAGAGATGTTGTAAATAACTATCATTTTTTGAGATAACAACATTGAGAGATAGTTGTGTGGTATACACAAAGGGGTTGGTGCTCGGAAAATGGGTTGGTGCTCCTATGGGTTGGTGCTCATAAATTGTTGCTAGGTTGGTGCTCAGCAAAGGGGTTGGTGCTCCTGTGGGTTAGTGCTCATGAATTGTTGTTGGGTTAGTGTTCGATAAAGGGGTTGGTGCTCCTATGGGTTGGTGCTCATGAATAGTTGTTGGGTTGATGCTTAGTAAAGGGGTTGGTGCTATTGCAAGTTGGTGCTTGCAAATGTTGTTTGGGTTGGTGCTCATTATTATACTTGAGATTGTTCTCCATGGTTTTTCCCACATTGGGTTTCCATGTTATATCTGGTGTCTCTCTCTATCTTGTGTGGTGTTTATTGTTTGAGTTTTATTGCATATCTTGAATGTTTGATTAAGTGGAATTTGGTTAAGGGAAAGTTTTATAAGATATATGATATATTGATTCACCCCCCTCTCAGTATATCTCATGCTTAACAATTGGTATCAGAGCAAGTTCCTTTAGAAAGGGTTTAAAGGCTTGAAGGTAGATCAAAGAAAAGCATAAGATGGCCAAGTAGCTAAAGAAGGAGAATCAAGAGTTGAAATATATGGTTGAGGCTCTTAAGGAATAGGTTTGTATCTTGGATTCTAAGTTGGCTATAGAAGTAAAAGAAAATAAGATATTTATTCAGGATCTTAAGAATCAGTTAGAGGTTGCAAATTCAATTTTAACATCAAAAGAAGAAGAGTGTAATCAGTTGAAGGATGAGTGAGGTTCTTTAAAGGATAATCATGAGAAGCTTATAATCAAGGTTGAGAAAGATCATGAAGTATTGGTCCAAGGAAAGAAGGATGCAAGTTTTTAAGGCAAATCAAAGAAGCTGATCAGGCAACCCAATGCTTTTAAGTTTTCAAATTCTTTTCATGGCCATTGTTTGATTTGTCATGTTGGTCATAGGGAAAGAGATTGTATGAGGAGAAGCAATTAGTCAAAGGGAGATCTCAGTCACATTCAAAAAAATGTATGAGAAATAATGTTTGCTTTTGTTGTCATGAGGTTGGCCATATTGCTAAATTATGTCAAAATAAAGTAAAGAGATATTCAATGTATGTCAAAGGATATAGAGCCCCTAGAAAATATGAGAAAAGAAAATTTTAGGTTTGGAGACTTAAAATAGTAAAGGTTGATTAGGTTGAGTTTAAAAGTGAAAATGAATTACTTGCTATAGTAGATAAAGAATCATATAGGAAGGATTGTGAAAAATCTCTTGTTACATTTGAGCATGAGCTTTGTCAAGATAAGATAGTTGTAAAATTTGAGAAGATGAAAAACATCATAAATGATAAGGTTAGTTAGTCAAAAAGGCTAGACATGCTTAAACAAATTCTAAAATAAAAACACAAGAAGATCAAGGAAGAAATAGAGGAGATGTGGGAATCTCCTGAGATTTGTTTATAGGACCCTTTTGTGTGGGGTGTCTCTTCTAGGCTTCAAGGAGACACTTTTAAGAAAAATTGAAGCATGGTGGATGTTATTGGGTCTTGGCTATGTTGCATGACAAGAAGGTGAGTTGGCAGATTAATTTGTATATCTTTTGAGGGAATAGATTTTTGAAGAAAATTTTGCATTAGTATTATGGTTTGAGGCTATTAGAATGATTCTTACATAAGTAGTGTCTCAAATGATTATGGTCATAAGAAATTAGAATGTTGAAAAAGAGCTAACATTTTTAGAAAGAAGGAAAAGAATACTCATGCAGATTCAATGAATAAGGAACAGAGTTTCAAAGCTCCATTCATCAAGAAGATTTTATGTTGGTGTAAACAACTTTGCATGTAATAAATAAAGATCAACCATGGTTCGTTGACAGCAAATGTTCGAAGAATATGATAGGAGATAAAAGTAAAGAAGATCAATGGTGGCATAGTGAAATTTGAAGATAAAACCACTACCAGGATAGCCATAAAAGGTATTTTAAGTTTGGATATTAGTAGAACCAAAGCTAAGAATGTTTTTTAAGCATAATCTATTGAGTGTAAGTCAAATATGTGATCAAGGATACACCTTAAAGTTTCATGCAGAAGGTTGTGAGATTAGAAGAAAATATTCAAATGAGTTAATTACAGATTCTTAAAGGATAGGCAATGATTTGTTAGATATATTCTCAAAGGCATGATCAAAGGATACATTCAAAGATCTGCAAGAGTTGGGAGTAATTTATATTACTTTTTGCCATTGATGTTCAACATCAATTGAGGGGGAGCTAAGTGTTAGCTCCAAGTAGGCCCTTTTCCATTGATGTCAAAGGGAGAGAATAATAGGTATAGGTGAAAAAATAGGTACAGGGAATAAGTACATGTTACTGTAGTAAGGGGGATTTATTGTATGTTTTTAGATGACAGGATGTGCAGGTGACAAGATGTGGCAGTTTCAGGATTGAGGTTGCCATCAATGATAAAGGGGGAGATTGTTAGAAATATTATCATTGATGTCAAAGGACTAGCATTATTGGTGATAAAGGCCCCATTGCATTTAATGTTGTTTATAATAGATATATCTTGGCTAATGTGAGTTAATATTTATTTAATATTAATGAATATATTTTTGGTTGCATATGAGACAAAAGAAGGGCCCATGGAGAAGTCAAAGAGCCATAGGGTAAAGACAAAAGAAGGATGGGACACATTTTCCCATGAAGAGTCATCTTGGGGAATTCCAAGAGTCACCAAGTGAAGACAAAAGAGGAAGGGCACAATTTCTCATGAAGGGACATTATGAGGAATACGAATAGTCATCAAGATAAGGACAAAAGTGGGAAGGACGTTTTTGGTAATGAAGGGTCACCACATGACTTTTCAAAGGCAAGAATATGTAGGGTCATACAAGTTTGGTGCCATTTTCCATGAGGATTGAAGGGTCACAAAGGGGGAAGGCCAAAGGTCATTTAGAATGCTATAAATAAAGGCTTGAGAAGCCATTTGTAATATGGAAGATAGAGGTTGATTTGATATTGTAATATCTAGCTTAGAAGAGAATTTGAGAGAGAAGAATATGATTTATATTTGTTATATCTAGCTTAAAAGAGCAAAGGTCAGAGAGAGGAAAGAAATTTTGTAATGAACTATCATTTGTTGAGATAGCAACATTGAGAGATAGTTGTGTGGTGTACATAAAGGGGTTGGTGCTCTTGTGGGTTGGTGCTCATGAATTTTTGTTGGGTTGGTGATCGAAAAAGGGGTTGGTGCTCTTATGGGTTGGTGCTCATGAATTATTGTTGGGTTGGTGCTCAGCAAAGGGGTTGGTGCTCTTGTGGGTTGGTGCTCGGCAAAGGGGTTGGTGCTCCTATGGGTTGGTGCTCATGAATTGTTTTTGGGTTGGTGCTCAACAAAGGGGTTTGTGCTCATGTGGGTTGGTGTTCAAGAATAGTTTCTGGGTTGGTGCTCAGTAAAGGGGTTGGTGCTCCTTTAAGTTGGTGTTTCCAAATATTGTTTGGGTTGGTGCTCATTCATATACTTGAGATTGTTCTCCATGGTTTTTCCCACATTGGGTTTCCACATTATATTTGGTGTCTATCTTTATCTTGTGTGGTGTTTATTGTTTGAGTTTTATTGTATATCTTGAATGTTTGATTAAGTGGAATTTGGTTAAGGGAAAGTTTTATAATATATATGATATACTGATTCACTCCCCCTCTAAGTATATCCTATGCTTAACATGTAGTCAACCCCATTTAACAAATTATATGGGCCCCTTACTATATACTTCATCAACTAGAGTACACTAAGTTATCCCTATCAACTTTTATAATTGAGTCAGCCCTTTGTTATGCAGTTAGCCATCCCAAACAATATGAATTCAGTATTGTACTATGTAGTTGGCCACCTTCTTACCTCTTTCTTTTTCCAACTAAGTTGACTTAGTTGACTATTCAAAACTTGTGGAAAATTTTCAATCAATTACCATAAATGCCTTAGGCATTTATTAGTCTGACTCTTTCCTATCCAATATCCTAGTTTGTTCCTAGTTTACTTAAAATTTTCCTAGGGTAATTTTCTCTACCTATATTTCTGTTAAAACCTATTTTTATATTATTAACTTAATTTTAATACAAATTACTAAAAATTTGAAATTAATGCACCATCTACTTGAGCTACATTATCTATAGTCACTAGTCATCCTCCATGTTGTAGTTATTGTCTCCTAACCATGGTCACTCTCTAGACACAACTAGGTATCTCAGAGTACTATTTTCTCAGAATAGTAAAAACTAAAAATGAATTAATTTTCACCTTATTTATATTTACTATTAAAAATTATTTACCTACTAATTATTTTTATCTATATTCTATTTTTTTCCCATAAATTAATTTATACTATATCTTTTATAGACTAAAAGATGTTCTAGAATCCTAACATCATTGATATTTTTCTACATATTACATGTATATTTTTCAAAAAATTCTAATTCTCACTTGTTTAATAGGTTTACCTAATGTTCCCTACATTGGACACTTATTCATATCTCTCACTTCATTTTTACTCTAAAACACTAAGGTAAGTAAAGATATGCATTTTTAAACTCTATCCTTTCATTTATCTTATTTAATTATTAATGTAATTTAATTATCTCAACATTGCATGTTGAAATTTTCTTTTATTGAAGCACTATATCATGTTGAAACTATGTGACACGTGATGAGCTTTGAGTGGGGCATATGTATACACAAAATATTTTTAAACTTTAACAATTAAAGATTATTTATTTCTTTTAAGAACCTATAGAGTCTCAATCTCTCTGAGTTCACACTTTAAATGGTGCATAAAAAAAGTGGTGGATAGACCATTGGTGCTTCATAACACTATTGTTCCCTATAGCATCACTTAAAACCAACACAAGAATATCTTATATATTTCCTTAAGTTTTTAAACCTCCATTACACACTCCTCCAAGTAATTCACCACCTAAAATATCCCTTACCTAATGCAAAATCTCCTTTTTACTATCCTCCAAACACATTCAAATGGGTTTCTCCTATTATGGGAAATGAACGTCTAGGTTGACTTAGTCTAGAACCTAACTAATTTGTTTCTTAAACAACTAGATCAATTGGGTCAACTATGTGGGATAAAAATTCAAAAGGGTTTAGGGTTAGATACATCAATATAAACACATCCTTCATCCCATATATATATCATTCGTTTACGTATCTACTTATCCACCATTTTACTATAAGAGTCATTACTTTAGGTTTACACTTGAAGAGAAGAATCTTGTCTTATGGGAACAATATCTTAGATGTATAGGAGAATTATTATATCCTAGATATTACCTATATTTATTATCTTTATGAAACACAACAGTCTCTTGAAAAGCACCATTGGCCAAGGGAGATATTGAGGCTCGATCGGTTTATCTTCAAAGTAAGCATTACTAACTCTTGCTCCTATTTTATTAGTAGATAGATTTACATGTATTATCTTCTGAATGTATTTATTTCTCCATATTTAGGATTATATCTACATTAAATTTATTATATTTCTTATTTTCATGTTTAATTTTATGTTTATTATCCCCCATTTATGGCACAAGTTTTGGTGAGCACTAGATTAGGTTTTAATTTACTTTTTTAGAAACCATAGGACCTAGCTAATGTTATTGTGTGGTATTGATTGACTAGAGAATTTATAACCCTACCTAGTGATATTATGTGGTAATATACCCCTTATTTATGTCTATTATATCCATATTGGTCATGACCTTTATTGTATAAATGTACCAAAATTTGGAAGAGCTAGTGTGATTTATATTCTCTGAATTAGGATTGATTTGTAGCTCAACTTCACTTTCCCTTATATACATATAATTACCTATTAGTAAATAATTACCTATGTATTATTAGAGTATAATGAATTTATTATCACTTGTGTTTGTCTCTATTTGATATATGTTTGTGATTTTGAACCCTAATGATGAGTGCAACTCTATAAATATGTCTCCTTTTCCTTGAAACCCTAGGTGTGCTTATGAGGGATAACAACCTATCAGAAGGGGGAAAGTGTAATGGGTTTATTTGACCCAAATAAACCCTATATGATAATTAACCACTACCTATTAATATAATACTCTATGGATGGAAATAAAACCATACATAATTATCCCACCTTGTGTGACTATGCAGTTGTGATCCTTGACTATACATATGTAGCTAAAAAATTAGTTTTGATACTTGAAAATGCTTTATTTGAATTATATTTATAATAATTTAGACTTGGATTATGGAAAATTCCAATGATAAATTTTCAATTTAGAAATAATAGGTTTGATTTACTTGGTGTGCAATAGTGTATATATGTATATTAGATAGGTTTCATGCCCACTTTGAATCACACCTTGATTTTATTTATATATGGATAGATTGATGGATAAAACTTAAGGATAGTTTTAATTTTATAAATTAGGTGATGTTGGGAGAAGGTTATTACCAATAAGATCAAGTTAGTATCAACTCATGATACTGACCAAGTTTAGGGGAACCAATTTATGTGTAGGTGGAATGAATTGAGAGTGTAGAGATGTCTATGTAGTATATTTAGCTAATTTGACATAGACATTGAGATTATTATAGTTATGTAATAACAAAAAAAAAAATTACTCATAAGATGGCATGAAAGTGTTAGAAAATGGAAGATTAGGATTTTGTTTGAGTGCTCAATTCATGCATAGTAAATTTGTGTCAAGATTCTCATTGTCAAGTATTGAAGACCAAATTTTAGTATCCATAAGTAGTTGAGGAGTTGAAATGGATGTAAGTTATTTGTATTATATAAAATGGTTTGAATTAACCCTTTCTCTTATTTAATATCTCATTTAGCCAAGTTGATTCTCTAGTGATAAAAGTATCACCTTGAGTTTTGGTATAAATCTCAATTTGATTTTAAGGTGAAGGAAGTGATTGAGTAGAAATTGGGATAGGCAAAGGTTGAACATAGTATTTTGGTGGTGATATTATTGAGAATTGGGAACATTGAAAATGAGGTCTTAACTTTGGTCAGAAGCCATGAAATATAAATTAGTATTATCAATCAATCTAGGAGAATCAATACCAATATGATGAGATGAAGAATAAATAGTTTATGATGATTTTTTAACTTTCTCACTTTATTTGTATATTTGTATTAATAATAATACTAGGATTTATATTGAATTTAAAATTTTTATGACCAAAATTATCCTTTGATTCTTAAATTTGACTCAAATATTTAGTTATATCCATGACATTTTTTGTTTGTAAAGAATTAGAATAGGAATATGCTAGACTTTTTCTCCTTTCAAATTGAGTTATTATAGATGGCTTATGATCCCTAGATGAATAATTAATGATTGTAGTAAATTTATATATCCTCTTTTATAACTAACATAAGATACTATTAGTTATGGTTTTAGTTATATCATCAACTGACATCACTTCCATTTTAGAGTAGTTTATCTTTAAACTCAGAATTTAAGGTGTTTTATTATAGGCAAGATTAATTAAACATTAAAAATAAATGTGTGTCAAATCAAAGGTAATTATTTATTTTAGTGTCATCCTAAAATAATCTATAAAATAAACATTGATTTCATCCTTAGTCTAGCCAATAGTATTCAATGTCTAAATAATATTTATATTTGGTGTCAAGAATTCTTTCAATGAATCCATGGATATCAAATTCCAAAAATCTATAAAATGGGTGTTGAGTCATTATATTAATCTTACCATCCATTTATCTTGTATTATTTAATGAATAACATTTGTATTTCACTATTGAAATTGGGAAAGGTAATCTATCCCTATATTTTTCTACCTAGAAGCCATTTAATTCAACCAATTTTTGACAAAACTCCATAAAAACCCACTTATCACCTATGTAATTTTATAACTTGTAAGGAACAACATTTAAATATCATACTTTAATATAAGAGAATTTATAAAATGGGTATAAAAAATACCCATTTTATAATTTTTATTTTTGTTTGAACCAAAATATTTTTGTTGAAACCATTCTCCAACATCATAATCACATGAAAGATAAAAACATCATTCACTTTCCTTGATTTTGAGTTGAGGGTAGAAGTTTTATACTCTATTTTATCTAGGAGACATAGTTCCTCTAGTTTTTAAGCTTATAAATATTAGTATTATTTAAAATCCATATACTAAATACATGGTCATGTATAAATGACCTATTTCTCTTACGTTAATGAGCTATTTTTTTATATCATGGCCATAACCTATTTCTCTTACTTTAATGAGCTATTATTTTATATTGTGGTTTATGATAAATGACCAATCAATGAATTAATTCCATTAAAATATGATACACAAATATATTCATCCATTACTAAAAGTAACAAGTAATGGGGATCCTAAACACTTTTTTGAGAAGGGTAAGTGTGTCATTCAACTCATCACAAAAATTAATTCTTGGAAAAGTATTTAGAAACCTATTCACATTAGACTACCTATTCTCCATATAATGCTTATTAATGAATTTTGAGCATTTGAATAGATAGTTATCATAGAATTGTTGAAAATATTTGATGGTGATTTCAACATTTTATTCATATTATGAAATTCCTAACATGTTGTAAATATACTCAGACATTAACAAGAGAAAATGTTCATTGTTAGATTTAAACATTACATTAATTTAAGGGTCACAATATTCAATGAATTCTAGTATGATTTATAAACACTACACTAAAACATGAAAAATTCATGATAGAGGTAAACCACTATTGTATACTTGCCTTTTGAACAATGCTTTTGCTTTAAATTTGAAACATTCAATGAATAGCTACATGTTGATGTGGCCAAGTTTTGTATTGGTGATATTCACATAATATGATTCCAAGGTGAAAGGTGGTGTAACTCCTTCAAATTATAATTCATATTCATGTTATTGGATGAATATATAGGCAAATAAAAGATAAATAATGAATAGTAATCAATGTACTAGGTTTGAGTCTCCAAATACATTGTGTACAAAAGTTATTAAATTTAAATCACTAAATAATATTAAGAATTAGATAGGAAAAATGAGAACAAATTTAAAAATAAATTTGAAAGAAGATATTTCATGAAGAATTTATAATTTTATATTTATTTATTCATAGGTAAGATCAATTATGTATTTGAGAAGCAACAATCACTTGTAAAATGTTTTATGGTATTTTGTGGGCTTGAACGGTGTTGAATAGAAGTATATGATCCTCAACTAACTTTAATGTTTTATTTTATCCTTTGAATTTTGTCTCAAATTTTATTTTATATTTTATTTTTAATCTTATATGGATAAATATTGTTTAAAAATATGGATAGTAGCTAAAAGGTGTCCCAACGCTCTTTATAATGGAATATTATAAGTGTGTAGTTGTAGTTATAAATTTTTTATGGTGTTTTGGAAGTGAAAAGTAGGATTTAATAGAATTGCATAGGATTTTTAATTTTTTATTTATTTTAAACTGTAATTATTTCTCCTTTTATTAAAAAATGAAACATCCACTTACACTTTAGTTAATCGACAGATCCAAGATACATTTTTCTTAAAATAAGATGTGGGTGAAAAACAACTAATAATTTTTTTTTAATAAAATCATTATTCAAAGTGGAGTTTGAATGTGGATATGTGTAATTTTTTTATGATTTAAAATCCAATTTGTCATTCCTCATTAAAATCTCCCTTGGGAAAATTTTCATTGAACACTCCACTACAACAAAGTTTGATAAAATTTCCATATTGGTAAATGAGTATAAAATGTCTACTACAACAAAGCTCACTAAAAACTCAATTAAAAAAAAATTTAGTAGAAATTACCCTATATTAAAGTTTAATAAAACTCCACTATGACAAAGTTCAATAAAAACTTCATTGCGATAAGAATTTATAAAAAATCCTCTTATTTTTTTTCACAACGAGGATGTGGGATAATGGTTTTCACTATTCCATATTAATAATTTTGGTATTATTTGGCATATAATTAAGTATGGTGTATTACCAATTTTATGGAAAGAATCAAAGGTTTTGATCTCATCCTCTCTAAGGAGTTTGCTAGATCATGGAAGGTAAGAAAATTCACAACCAAATGCAGTTTTTTAACATTTATGAAGAAAGCATTACTCAAGTCACTAGGATGCCCATAAAAGGGGCCAGATTCTTGAAATCAAGAATTTATAATGAAGGTGATGTGGAAATAATCCTCAAGGGTAAATAAAAACTTACCCCATTATAAGGTGGTTACCTGCATGACACCCTTCCAATCCCTTAGAATGAGGTCATATTCCAAATCACGAGGTATACAATATTGAAGGGAAATATAAAAGGGTATTCTCTTAAAAATTTTATCTATTAAACCATTTTTTCTAAAAGAATATAATTAACATAGATTTATTTCTACTTTTTTCTTTAGAAATCTCTATTTCTAATGTTAGATTTGGGAAAATCGAATCCCTATTCACTGAAATCTTATATTTCCAATTTTCAAAATCCCAATTCCTTACTCCTAGGATATCATTAGTAGAAAATGTTGTTTATTAGTTTCCCTCTTATCATCCCTATACTTGTGTTAGGGGAGAATCTAAGACTCTTAAAATGATCAAAATCTAGATTCTCCCTAAGAATAAATCCAAACTCAGAGTCATTTATTTGGGAGAGAATACTTCAATGTTTAAGAAACTCAAATTAAGTAGCCCTATTTTTGATATGTTTGACTCCAAATATATCAAAAAGTCCCCCTTTATTTAATTTAATATCTCTTCATCCTCCAAATTCACCCATGAGATATTGAACTAAAATTTTATTACATCCCATGACTAGACTAAGGAATAATCTACATAGGGTATTGTTTAGGAGAAGGATAAATAAGACCTTATTGAAATGAGTTTGTAGGAGAGAATTACATATCTAGATAAATATTCCTATCTCCTCCACTATATTATGAAATGGTACATGGTGGATAATGAGATACTTAAGAACAAAATTCAAAAAAATTAGTTGTAGTTGAATTATGAACCTCCTTATTCTCATGAGAGGGTCCCGATGAACAAAGATACATAATAAATGACTATTAGGGTTGACATGTTGGATAAATATGTGGAGTAACTCAATAATAATGTGAAATTATTAAGTTAATTTACAACTTAATCAAATAAGGACTAAAAAAGGTGATCTAATAAAGTAAAATTATAATCAAGAATTATTAAATAAGTATCATAATGCTTAATGATGTTATTATAGGAAAAGAGGAGGGTCACTAAGTTAAAAAGAGTGACATATTTAAATTCAAAGGTAAATCTAAGAACATTAAGGATTAAAACAAAGAATTTACTAAGGAACATATTGAGTTATTAAAGTAAAAACTAGAGAAAAAATATTCTTAGTAAAATTAGTCTTCCATAGTTTCTTGGTTTGTTATTATTCTACAGTTTATTCACCGTGCACTGGTAATTTCTTATCTATGTATAATGTTTTCCCTATTGGGCATCCCTTAGCCCTGTCTTTCTTATTGTCTAAGTTATTTTTGTTTTGATGTATTTTTATCTCTTTGATAATTTAAAATGGGTTGAGCCCTTTAAAAAACCCATTTTCACTTATTATTAAAAATTAATTTTGGTTTATCCTCCAAAATTTTCAATTTCATCATCAACAATGGAAATTTGAAAATAATTTCAAATGTTCTAGATTTTTTATTCTATTGCATTGTGAAATGACATCATATATCCTTATTAATTTTATTTTTTTAATGAATAATTTTTTTTAGGATAAATAATTTTATTTACATTTACCTCCACTTTCAATTCCATATTGACATTTAGTCCACAAAAATTACATCCTAATGATTTAAAAAATTCACTTTGCTAATCAATCATTTTGATGCAAAAAAAAGCTAAATAATATCAAATGAGATCCAAATGATACAAGTGCCAAATAAAATTAGATAAGTTACCAATATAATTAATTACAATTACAATAAGGAAAAAAACTAAATAATTTTTTAATACCATCCAACATCAAATGCACAAAAATTTGGATTACATAAGTTCCAAACCAAAAAAGTGCCAAATATCACTTTTGTTGATGTTGATCCACATGTTATCACATTCATGTGTGTGGATAATTTTTATTTTTAAGACTTAATTTCTCCTTTTGGGATCCAAATTATGAATTTTTGATGGAAAAAATGCCAAAAATAATAAAAAAATGACATTAAAACAACAATTTTAGTAAAAATCATTATTAGTGTACTGAAAAATTACATGTGCAATTTTTTAAAGTAAAAAAATTAGTATATATATTTTATATGATTATTTTTATATATACCATATGATGCATATAACTTGGTATTTTGAGATGATTTATTCATAATATTCATCTCTCAATCAAAATGGGGGCATATATTAAGTTTGTTCCACATATTCAAGTCATATTAATGTGAGAATTGGTGTTGTAAGGAACATTATATGGCTTAAATGAGATATAAAATGTGTTATATGATTTTTTTAGATATATTATGTGATTAAATTTATAGAATAATCCATATTTTAAGTAATTATAATTGATTATGATGAATAGTTGATGTTTTTTATGACATTATGATAGATATTATATAGGCCAGATTAAGAAGCTTTACCAAATTATATCGATTAAATTGAACAAAGTATAAGATTGACCAAATCAAATAAAATAACAAAAAAATATATGATGTAATTTTATATTAATTTTTGGAACAAATGGATCATATTTGGGCATGAATGTTGTTCATGCAAACACTTTATTTATTTCATATATCGAGGATCGATTAGGAATAATGGTACTACATAAGCACATTAAATAACCAAATACAATGATTAATCTTTTTTCATAATAAAATATTTCGGGTTCCACATTGTAATTTGAATTTAGTTTTAGTGTTTAACTTATATATACCTATTTTTGGGTTTCACTTATACATACAAAACTATTTTGGGGTTCCACCTTTACATACAAACCTTTCAAGGTTCTATAATTATAAATAGTTATTGAACACCTTGTTTCATTATCTAGATAATAGGATAGAAAGGAAAAATAATAATAATATTATTATGTGCTAGATAATTTTGTACCCATGGAATTTCCACTCAAAATGGCATGAGCACACTCTAGGACTAGTATATGACCACATACCACCAATTGTAGTCATTATTTTGATTATTTTCAATTTTTTATTTTGACTATGCTAATTTTTAGTTATAAAAAAATCTATAATTATGTATATGATGAATTATAGGTACACATTGTATAATATCAAAAAAATATACAAGTTTAAAAATTCTAATGTAGGTTTACATTTTATTTTATCCCTTTGAACCAATATTTAACATTTCTTTTAAATACTGGATTAAAGGGGCCATCTGTAGACACCATAATTTGGTATGATTATTTTTTATAAAGTAATTATCAAGTGAATTTACATAAATTGACTCTCATTGGAAATAGTGCACTTATGACTTCTTTTTTCTTGGTCTTACACTCTCTTATCTAATTTATTTAATTGCTTTTTCTTTTATCTAGTATTTCTTGATGCTTTTGGGTCTATCATAGGGATGATTGGTTTAGTATTTTTCATATCTACTATTTTTTTATACTCATGATAGTGTTGATAAACTCATATTGTGTCATATATTAACAAGGTATGTTATTGCCAATAGTGTCCTAGCATGACGTATGGGTATCTTTCAAATTTGGCATGCTTTGTATCTATTTATTTTATTTATTATCTAAATCAAATTTTAAAGTAAAATATATATAATTCCCTAAGATAATTATAAGGATAAACATTCATTGAAAGACAAGGCACACAGAGTATATAGACATCTAGATGACTAATATTATACTCTAGCCTAGATTTAAAGTTATATAAATGAATTAATTTGATTACACACATAAAATGGCTACTTATACCAAAGGAGGGCCTAGGATAAATTAAAGTTAGAATTGCATTCACATGATGTAGAAAACACACACATTAATGGGAGAACTATATGTGGGTTAAGCCATATTTTGAGTATTGAAACAAATGAAACACTAATCTATTTAGTGTGAAGTGGTTAAAATCAATCCATTCAAAAGTTCTAACTAATTTTTAGGTCACTAGTGTCATGTGGTGCTAGTATCCCCAAAATGGTGGTAATGTCCTTTACCCTGGATTTTCCAAAATGGATATCTTTTCAAAATAAAAACCTCTTCAGGTCAGCCTAGACATTTTTTATCATTCACATAAGCAAAAAAATAGGATAAATACATGAATTTTAGCACTTTAACCACTATATAGAAATCAAATTTAAAATACAAATTAAAACACCAAACAAGTTGAGCACAATTAAAGTTATCGATCCCTATATTTCCTTAATTTTATATACTATCATCTAAGCATCCCTAAGCTTAAATTTTATAGATTTACAATCTCAATCACATTCAAGGCACTCAAGTATACTGTAATAATAGAAACACTTTCAATTTCATTAACACTTAGGTGGGGATAACTAAATTATGATTAATCCATCTTTAGAGTATTGGTATGTAGGAAACTTTCTTCATAATGGGGAGTTGAGGATGTCTAACCTACCTTACTAATGAACAAAATTTTCATATCATGCCCTAGTTGTATGGAAGATTAGGGTTTAAATAATAAATCAATCATCAAAATTAATATTTTGGGTTAAAAAACTCATGCATGTGAAGGAATTTTGTCTTGTTCTTCTTATTGAGCCCTTGTCTTCATTCATGCATTCTTTCAAAATTTGGTTCTATTTATTCCTATGAAATTGTTTTGGCTTTTGGGCACCTATCCATTTTTGTATATGTTATTCCCATTGTCAATACTTCCTTCAAAAAAAAATTCATGGTTATTTTCTTGGTCCATTCACTTTTTTAGGAATAGACCCTATAGATCTAGACATAGGTGCACCCAGAAGTTTAGGATAGTCTTATATAAAGGACACTGCCACCAATATCAAGATATTACTACCACTTTAAGAATAATGGAACTACTATCTAGTTTTGGAACTACTATCTAAGAATTTATATAACATAAGGATTTAATTTATGATAGTAAGACCAACATCCATCTAAATTTCTAAAACTTAGATCATCTGTATCAGGGGTTTTCTAGCTAAGTCTTTATTTGCACTATTTATTACTATTTTTAGAAAAGTTAAATCTAGTAAATTATAATACATATGAATGGATGTATTTATTGTACATAATTTCCCTAATTTATTATACTCATCTCTTTAATCAAACATAATATTTACATGTGTTAAGTCCTAAAAGGTTAAAACATTTGGTGAATGTGACTTACTTTGAACATTACTCAAACCCTAACCTTAGATGCTCCCAGAGTTTGTATCCATCATTTTCCTATTTTCATTATCTGATTTAAGTTTTTTAAATATAATATATTCTATTTTAGTAACTTTATTTCAATTTTTTTACTATATGCCATCTCAAAAATCTATCTCTCTTTCATTAAGAAGAATTACTAGGCTAGTTGGCAATCTTACAAAGAATATCCAGTTTCCTTATATTCAAGATTATACCATGGATAAGGGACCTTTTCTTAACTCTTGTTTCTTATCCTTCACACCTTAATTATGTGGATTTAAATGATAATGCATCCAAAGATGAACATTATAATCAAGATCCAGATGACACACAAATTAGAAATTAAGAGACTCTCCCTCCACTCAATAATGAAAACCTAATTGTCAATAAGGATGAAATATTATATAACTCCAAAAATATACTTCAATAATAACCACTTGATCATGTAAAAAATTTACAAGTCATAATGGAAATTAAGAATAAATCAAACAATGACTAATATTCAACTCCTCCAATTAATAACATTCTTACACCTAAAGTGGGTTCAACTCAACTAAAATAACCAACAATTGTAATTAAACAACCTTAAGTGAAAAATACATCTCTTATGGCTAGTTATTCCACTCTATATGTACAATCCTTTATGCATGGGGTTCATACTCTATAGGCTAAGGTGTTACATCTTGAGAAGGGAGCCATTATGTCATCACGTGCCTTGGATTTTAATTTTCTCTTAAATACACCATTAACACACCACATAGCACCATATCCATTACCATATATATTTTTGGCTTATAAACTTACATTATAAGATGGTAAGGGTGACCTAGAACACCATCTCCAAGCTTTTCATGCAACATGTTTGGACTACGTGTCTAATGATTGGCTTATCACAAAGTTGTTTCCATTGATTTTAAAGGATTATGCCTTATATTGGTTCTACGAATTACTAAATCAATCTATCATAGCATTCAATCCTTTGGAATACATGTTTTTAGCACACTTCTCCATAAATATCAATGGCAAGATCTCATATGATCAAATTGTATAGTTGAAAAAAAAGTAAAATGAAACTATTATATAGTACATCTTATGATACATGACTATATTAGCTAAATTTACTATCCCCATGGCAAATAGATAAATCTAGGACATCTTCAAATAGAATATTTTACCACCATTACATGAATCTATCTTGTTTAAGAAGTTTCCAACATTCAAAAATTTAATGAACAAAATTTTCATATCATGCCCTAGTTGTATGGAATATTAGGGTTTAAATATTAAATCAATCATCAAAGGCAAAATTTTGGGTTACAAAACTCATACATGTAGGAAGAGACCCTATAGATCTAGACATAGGTGTACCCAAAAGTTCACAATAGTCATGTATAAAGGACACTACCACCAATATCAAGATATTATTGCCACTTTAGGAATAATGGAACTACTATCAAATTTTGGCACTACTATCTAATAATGTTTCTAACATAGGGATTTAATTTATGATAGCCAGACCAACTTCCATATCAATTTCAAACACTTAGATCATCTGTATCAGGTGTTTTCTAGCTAAGTCTTTATTTACACTATTTATTACTATTTTTAGAAAATTTAAAGCTATTAAATTATATAACATATGAATGGATGTATTTATTTTACATTATTTCCCTAATTTAGTCTACTCATCTCTTTAATCAAACATAATATTTACATGTGTTAAGTCCTAAAAGGTTAAAACATTTGGTGAATGTGACTTACTTTGAACATTGCTCAAACCCTAACCCTAGATTCTCTTAGGGTTTGTATCCATCATTTTCATATTTTAATTATTTGATTTGAGTTTTTGAAATATCATATATTCTATTTTAGTAATTTTATTTCAATTTTTTTACTATATGTCATCTCAAAAATATATCTCTCTTTCATTAAGAAGAAGTACTAGGCTAGTTGGTAATCTTATAAAGAATATTTAGTTTCCTTATATTCAAGCTTATACCATGGATAAGGGACCTTTTCTTAACTCTTATTATTGATCCTTCACACCTTGATTATGTGGATTTTACTGATAATTCATCCAAAGATGAACATTATTATCAAGATCTAGATGACACACAAATTGGAAATTAGGACACTCTCCCTCCACTTAATAATGAAAACCTAATTATCAATAAGGATGAAATCCTATATAAATCCAAAAATAGACTTCAAGAATAACCACTTGATCATGTAAAAAATTTACAAGGCATAATGGAAACTAATAATAAATCAAACAATGGCCAATATTCAAATCCTCCAACTAATAACATTCTTACACCTATAGCGGGACCAAATCAACTAGCACAACCAACAATTGCAATTAAACAACCTTGAGTGAAAACTACATCTCTTATGGCTAGTTATTCCACTCTAGATGTACAATCCCTTATGCATGAGGTTCATACTCTATAGGATAAGGTGCTACATCTTGAGAAGGGAGCCATTATGCCATCACGTGCCTTGGATTTTAATGTTCTCTTAAATACACCTTCAACACACCACATAGTGACATATCCATTACCATCCATATTTTTGACACATAAACATACATTATATGATGGTAAGGGTGACCTAGAGCACCATCTCCAAGCTTTTCATGCAACATGTTTAGACTACGTATCCAATGATTAGCTTATCACAAATTTATTTCCATTAATTTTAAAGGATTATGCCTTGTATTAGTTTTAAGACTTACTAAATCAATCTATCATAGCGTTTAATCCTTTGGCATATATTTTTTTAGCACACTTCTCCATAAATATTAATGACAAGATCTCATATGATCAAATTGCATAGTTGAAATAAAAGTAAAATGAAACTATTATATAGTATAGCTTATGATACAAGACTATATTAGATAAATTTACTATCACCATGGCAAATAGATAACTTTAGGACAACTTCAAATATAATATTTTACCATCATTACATGAAGTTATCTTGTTTGAAAAGTTTTCAACATTCAAAAATTTGTGCCACATTGAAGAAATAGAGGTCAAGCTTGTATCAATGGGAAAACTAAAATATACCAATGGATAAAAATCAACTACTAAGAGTTCAAGTAAGCCTCTATATAAGGTAAGGGCCATAAAGAACAAAAGTGATCAAAAGTCCATAGTTAACACAACTTTAGAGTCATCTCCTCACTTGGTTTTACCAACTCCTCAATATTGAATCTTTACCAACCTTCCAAAATCACTAGCATGGGTTTTATAGTACCTATTGAATGTAATTCCATATCTATTACTTTCATCAAAGAGGTTGATATGAGATGACCTCTTCCAAAGAGCTATGATTCTAACATATTCTCTGAGTATCACATGGTACTAGGTCATACAACAAATAGATGCATAAGCCTAAAACATAAGATATAATGTTTTATTAAGGATAACATTATTGATGTGGGCACACATATAAAGGCACCAAAAGTAGAAAACATGTAAGCTAAGGCATAAAATATATTCTTAGATACATTTACAAAGCACATAATGAATGAGGTAGAGAGCACTTTAGGTATTCATTACACCTATCAGTCACACCCACCACCAACTTTATATCAAATTATTATAGAGGAGGCACACCCATTACATAATATCATTAGTATGTACCAAACTATTTTTCTAGATCAACCACTCATCACCTTCTTATAGTATGATATTGTTGATGTTGATATAGATTTACATGTACTTTTTGTATGAACCTACATAGATCATCATCCTATCCAAAGCTTTATGGTTAAAAATAGGTAAGTATTAACATGTGTACTATGACACCTTTACAACATTTAGGGTATTTAGAGAAGTAATATTCCCTAAAGTCACATTTATTATTTGTTTCAATGGTAATGTTCAAAGCTCCATTGGGGATATTGTGTTCCTATTATAGGTTAAACTAGCACATGTGTCCACACAGTTCTTAATAGTACCTAGTGTAGGTGTGTTTGATATGTTATTGGGTAGGTCATGGATATAGAATCTATGATGCATCCCATCTATAGTGCATAAATTCTTGAAATACATACATGCATATTACGTGGTCAGAGTTGAGGGTCTTCCATATGAGTATCCTCTACCTATTCCATAGTTAGTTACACCATAGTTAGTAGATTTATCATATTTACCAATTAGATCTTAGAGCATAGTTCCTATTGATAAACCACAAAGTTTAATAGAGACACTAGTGAAGGTGAGGTCCAGTTCTAAATTATTGACATGTATGCATAATCTCCCATGGAGACCATTATTAGAGATACCCTTACATCATAGATAAGTCATATATTTTAGAGGGCCTTCCTCCACTCAATTTTTGATGAGATCAATATTATTATGTTCTCGAGGTTCTCAACATAGGTAACCTATGTCATCTACAACTTATTCTACTATATGGGTTTGTAAGACCCCTATAATTCATAAGACACCACATTAAGTGCCATATATTCCTAGCACCACTACATACGTAGATACATATATAGATATAGATCACTTAGTAGAGTAGATTATAAGACAACAATTGCCACTTCACATAACACATGTGATCATAGTTCCCTTATTTGACATAGGTTATAGTGATAGTTAGTCTCCCGTGAGACTCATTAGTTATTATGGTTCTTCCCTTATACATAATTTATTTATTTATTTTCTCCTTGTACATAGTTCATTTTAATATTGCTTGTACATAGCTTATATCTAGAAAAAATAAAAATATTATAATATTTTAAAATCACAAAAACATTTAAATTTTATTTAGAAAACACAATATTATAGATTGTATGCATTTTCTATGTTTAAATTTCTTATATTTTATAGACATTACATATGTTATCTATCTTAGTATAGTTTTTTTATCATATATACATGCTTCAATTGTTCTTGTCAAGTGCTTGCAGATTCTTACTAGACTTAGGTCCACTACACTAATCCAAACTTATTATTATCTATCCTCTAAGGGCATATACACTGATACATGGGTCTTCACTTGACACATTCACCCACATAAGGTCACTGCATATATAGTTTTGATTACCAATTTTTATCTTTCTATACTCTACATCCCATCTTTAGCATTGTTATATATTGATATTGATTGTTGCTACCTTTACTTAGATTTTTTGCTGACTATTACTACTTTAAACTCAAAATATGTATATCCTATCTCTTACATAGATTTTTATTACATATTCATGCATACTTTTATTTCTATCCTTTTTAATTTATTTTTTATTATATATCTATGCCTATTCTATTAAAGGGCATTCAAATATGCCATTGTTCTTTGGCTCTACACCACTTCTATTCATAGTATGTATGCCTTGGACATGTTCCCATGTCTATTATGCATGATTTATTGATTTTTTATGTAGACATTTGAACATGTCCCTATATGTGTATCTAAGCCAGCTTGCTTGTTGCTTACATATGTAGACATTTAAACATGTCCTTGCATGTCTTGTTTGCTTAGATTTAGTGACATGTGACCATGCTGCTTGTATTGTGGTCCCTTGGCCTACTTTTTGTGCCTCATATGTTTTGTATATATGTGTTTTATTGTTATAAATATAAGTTTATAATTCCTTGAGGGACCTCATGCATCTCACCCTACCTACTTGGGTGTCATGATGGATAGCATGCCCCATCCCCCTAGGTAGCTACCTAGTTTTACTTAGATTTATTGTTACATACATTGATTAGATATATATTGACACCATTGTGAAATGATAGACATGACATACACATTATGTTACATACTTACACTCAAATTATCTTACATTTTGATATTATGTATACACATGATATTGGATTATCATGTATTTATCATATATGATCTATCTAACACACGTTTTGTAAATATTTTTCTTTTGAGGAAAGTTATTACATAGGTTCAATAACTCCCTTGAAAAAGGGGGAATTCACATGGGTTTTTCATAGAGATCAAGATCCTATATTTCACTCATAGTACATTTTTTAGCACATAGGCTCAATTATATAAAATTAGACACATGTAAACATAGTGGGAAAATAGTGATTCAAAAAGTAGTATAGTGGCACAAAATTTAGACTAGAAGGACATTAGTGCCCAAATAGGACTCTAGCACCACATGGAACTATTTTCCAATATATGAGACTACTATCTAGTAGCCACAATTTTCAAACAACACAACTTTTCTAGAATAGTACAAGTTTGCATAAATTTAGTTATAGGTTTATCAATTTTACTCAATTTTTTATTAGATTCATATTAGTTAATATTATATTTATATTAGTTTTCTCATATTGGGGGAATCATACATGGCATGACCATTCCCATCTTTAGTTCAAATACTTAGATATAATTTATGACAATGCATTCCATAATATATATGCTTAGATATCAAATTTAGGGGCATATGTGTATCACATTATTTGTGTATGTTCATTTACACATCAGTTGATTAGATGGAATTAAAAAATCCATGTCATTATATATATTATATACACCTAACATCATATTCAAGGTTACATACTAGTTTCATGCCTTACTCCATCTATAGTTGTTAGTATTTCTGGGTAGCCTAGAGCTACCTAATATACTTGAGTGGTTGTAGATCCAACATACATAATTAGATATACTTAGTTAAACATTTATATTAATTTTCATAGTTCCATTTAATATTCATATACTACACATGGGTGGGAAATGATGGATTCATATACTAATTGAGTTTTTGAGCCACCCACATGAGAGGGTTGGACACACTATCAGTCCAATACAAGCTATTCATAGGTCATGATCCACCAGGTAGGGGTGGGATTGATAGATTCAAAACTAGATTGAGTTCTTAGGCCACCCACACATGAGGATTTATCAACCCATCAACTTAGTTAAATATATTCACTAATTGATCATTATATACATTCACACAGATAGGTTACATGTAATAAAAAATACATCATATCTATAAATAAATCCTAACTCAAAGAAGATAGATCATACCATACACTTCTAATTGGGGACACATTTGTTAAGGGGAAACATGGCCAATATGGGGTTCCACTAGACCTAATTAGGGGATATATTACCATAATACACTGTACTATGGAGGGTTTTAAAGCCTATAATATAAAACAATCATGCAATAACCCTAAGGGGGTCCTGAATTTTATATGTCACTAAAATAATAATAAGTAAAGAAAATATAATTTAGTGCTCACCAAAGCTTGTGGCACAACATAAGGGGTTAGTAAAAAAATCAAAACATGTATAGGATAATCTCAATTAAGTTATATATGAGTAAGACCCTAATATATGGAATATGAAGAGTAATGTTATTCAAAGACAATACTTATGCTACTTCTATCTACTAAAGAGAGGAATAAAGTTAGAGAATACTTACCTAAATGATGAACCCATCGAGACTCAATCTATCCCTTGGCCAAATGGGCTTTACAAAAGGTTATTTTAGTTTGTAAGGATTACTAAGAAAGGCCAAAGTATATAATACTTATCCATAAAACTATATTCTCCAAGTAGAAACCCTAAGCTAATGCTCCTCAAGTACAATGGTGGAAGAGTAGATTATAAAGAAGCACAAGTGAATAATAAATATTGATTGCATATTGAAATAATCTTTTATATATAGGTATATTTGACTCTAAACCTTTCCAAAAATCCTAGTCAACAAGGTCAACCTAGTTGACTTAGCACAATTTTGGATAATTATTCATTAGGTCATGAGCTAGGTCGGCCAAAGGCTAAACTAGTTCCTAAGTGAAAATTACTAGAAATTATATAGGGTTAACCTAGTTGACCTAACATAACCAATTGACTAAAGGGACTTAAGGTGAGGAAAAGAGGGTGGAAAGTATAAAGCATTAGAGGAGTGTGAAAAGGAGGAGCAATAGATTAGGGAATGGTTTTATAAGATAGTTGTATTGGTAATAATGTAGTAGTAAGGGATAATAATCTTGTGAATCACTAATGGTCTGCCCACCCCTTTCTTCGTGCACACTTTAGGGTGTGCACTCAAAAAGATTGAGTATCGATGGGTTCTTATAATATGTAAAGCATCAATATTTGATAAAAGTTGAAAATATTATGTGTATACATATTCCCCACTCAAATATCATCACATATCAATAAGGTGCAATAGGGGATGGTGCTTCAAAAAAGAATATAATAAAACACAATGCTGATGCTAAAAAAAATAGTATTTTAAAGCATAAAATAACTAAAAGTAAATGATTGGAAGGGAAATAAATAAAAATGTAATGTGATGCATACCTTAACTCATATTTATCACTGTATGATTGTCTTTTATGTTATTATTTTTTATTGTGTAGGGAGCAGAGATTGCTTTCGATAAACCCAATAATTCAAAACTAAAGAGAAAAAACAAATAAATGTAGGAAATCCAAGATAACTAGTGCTATGAAGATGGGATGTACTTGTTTATTTGGAAAGCTAGGATGACAAGTTCTATGTTAGACTAAATGACCAAGTCAAAATCAGAGTAAATCAAGTAACTAAAAATCCAAGGATACTAAAGACTAAAAAACTCAAACAAGTAAACCTCAAGTAAGAAAAGCAAATTCACCAAGTCAAACTAAGGATATATGTAAAAAGGGATGGAAATAAAACATTGATGTAAAAATATTAACAAAATGGTAAAACAACATTGATGAGTGAGTAGTAACAATCATTATCTCACTCAACAATGGAAAAAGGTGCATAAAAAGGGAAAACAACATTATCGAGTGAGGAGTAACAAGTCAACCTCACTCAATAATGGAAAAAATTACAAAATTAGGTTCCTATAATAGAAGGGTAGTAAAAAAAATGAAAAATGGTAAAAGAAAACAAAACAAGTCTAGGAATGTAAATCTATGGTGTAAAAAAAGTAATACATAGTTACTCAAGCATAATGTTTTGCTTTAAAGATAGATAAAACTGAAACAAAGTAGTGCTAGCATGTTTTTAAGAAGAGAAGAACAAGGAAATAAATAAAAAGGGAAAATATATTTAGACTCATAATTTACCTATCAAGAGGGGAAATGAAATGGCTTGAAGGGAGAATAAAGTAAAAACTAAGGTAGAGGAACTCTTTTATCGAAGTCAAGACACTCAAATTAGGTTTGTCAAAACAAGAGGACTTTCAACCTTAAGGAATCTTAAGAAATTATCTTAGCTACACAAGTCTTAGGTCAATAAATTAAGTATATATATTATCCCGTGAAGGCTATATGCATGAAAATTAAAATGGGCCTACCTTCCCATAATGTGTTTCTCATTCCTCAAGACCCCTTATCGAGCCATCGGTTTACTATGAAGATTGGGTATGTAGGTCAAAAAGTAGGTAGCACTATAGAGTTTTTTGAATTCTCATATTCCAATCTACTAGCCTATTGCACCCAAATAGACCTCAGCTATATGTGAGGCCAAATATAGAGTTTGAGCTTCAACTAGAGATAGTAGATATTCTTGTAATCAGGGCTTTTGGTGTGATATTTACTTTTGAGATTTTTATGTTGACTTTTGTGTATCATTTCCTGTTATTTAAAATGATTTGGCTTTTAACATTCTTGATGGATTTTTATATTCCTCTTCCATATGGATTTGGAAAACCAAACATGGCTGCTAAAGATGAATTTCATTTGAATACTTAAGACTTGGTTATTAAGAGAGAGAAATTCAAAGAGCATGGGGTCTAAGAGTCTCATAAATCTAGGTGAAATATAAGTTCTATCTTGACTTTGACCTTATTTTATCTAATGTGGAGTGAAAAGAAAGGAGATAAAGAGGAATGACACATAGAAAAATTTGAATTACTTTAAATCATGAAAAAATATGACAAAATGTGAAAAAGGGATATAATGATAGTAAATTGTGATTACTTATCATAAGAATAAGTGAAACGGAGAAAAAAATTCTAACATAGATTGTTGTGAAAATTCCATCTATCAAAAAAATCAAAAGCTAAAGTTGAGAACAAGGATCAAAAAGACATTCCAGAAAAGGAATGACAAGATGGTAATTTTATGAGGAAGGCTAGGTCCTATCCATGGTCCTTCACTATAACTCATAAAAGAGAAACAAATGAGGGTGCCAAAAAGTATTAGAAACATAAATGAGATAAGCAATAAATGGTATTTATAAGGAAGGGCATGTCTTATCCATGGTCTTACAATGAAACTCACAAAAGATAATCCAAGGGATGTAAAAAATGTGTAAAAAGAGTATAAAAATAAAGAAGACTATGGTACATCATGAGGAAGGTTGGGTCCTATTTGTGGTTTTACAATGCAACTCATGAGAGAAAGGGGAAACCAAAAGACAAAAAAGGAAGGACTAAAGGTTTGTAATAGGAGAAAACTACTACAAAGAGAGAGACCTATGTAAGTAACCTACAAAAAGTGTTAGATGTAGATAAAAAGCATGAAAATAAGGGAAGTATTTAGGTAAAATACTTCTTGAGGAATTATGCATTGGTGGGATATTTGAAAACATGGCATTTATTAGTTTGAATTTGATAGGTAATTGGACCAAGAATATATTAAATAAATAGGGACCCCATCATTATTGGGCATATTTACCTTCTTTATCATGAGTGTAATTTAATTTAAGGACAAGATCACCAACATTAAATGTATGAATTTTGACACATTTATTATGTTATTTGGTTATACGAGCCTTGTATTGGTGATTATGTTTCAAAGTATAAAGATGGTGTTCATCAAGGAGATCAAGAGTATGAAAGTGAGCATGATGTAATTATTCATCAAGAATGATACCATGAATATATATATATATATATATATATATATATATATATATATATATATAGAGGAGGGAAACTCAACTTATAATGGAAGAAATAATTTAGAAACATAGACTAGAGAAAATGGCGTTACCCCAGTGGTAGTATGTATGCTAGTCTAATAGTCCCAAAGAGTAAGATAAAGATGATGTGACAATCCATGTAGGTTTCATGAATTATCTTTTGGATAATTTTGTTACTAGCCTTGGCTTGTATGTTGTATTATAGATGATAAGATGTGGAAAATTTGTGATTTATTTTAAATTTAGCACAAAGTTATTTCACATCCTTGTTTTTTAAATTACCACCATTGTCAAAAATGATAGTATGGGGAACACCAAAGTGGAAAATGACTTGATTAAGAATAAATTTAGAGATGGTGTTACTAGTAACATTAATAAGGGACATGGATTCAACCCATTTGGTAAAACTTTTTGTAGCGGTGATGATAAAAACATGCCCATCTTGGGAGTGAGGTAATTTTCCAATGATATCTAATCCTCACTAGAGAATGGCCAAGGAGATTCAATAGTTTGAAGTTCAGCTAGAGGGGAATGAATTAAATCATCATGAAGTTTTTAAGGAGTACACTTTTAGTGAATTTTATTCCATCCTTTTTTTTAATGAACCCATGATATCTCTTATCTTTACTTTTTTCATTTAGTAGTTTCTATGGATGCATATGTTTCATAAGTTATCCCATGAGAATTTTATTTTATCCCACATTCATGAGAAGTAGTAGTTTATTAGATTAGAATTCATATATAAGTAAGTGTTGAGGACATTGAAGGCATCCATGAATTATTTGTATTGATTTTTCTCAAAGGAGACTTCCCCCTTGAAGTGGTTTGCAATCAATATTATCCATTCAATGCTTATGCTCATTTTATAATTTTGTTATTTCATGCATTTTTGTTGACATTTTTTTGGATGGTATTCTCATCTAGTATCATAGCACTTTCTAAGGCCATAAATTTTGTTATAGAAAGTTTAAACTCTATTCTACTACATAATTTATTTACAGTATTTTTCTCAAAAATTTCTAACTTTATTTTGCATCAAAATAATCTTTTTCAGATCAAAGGAAAACTTGACTACATAAATATGGAAGTGCTTGGGTGAAGGCCATAAAACTAATTATGAGGAGTACCATAGGAACCCAAAAGTAGCTCTCCCATTAAGAGGACTTGCCAGTGAAATGGGTAATGACCCCTACTTGATTGAGTAGTTACCATCTATGAGGAAAACCAAGAGCTATCATTGAGAGATAAATCCAGGGTCAAATTTTTTTTTGGAGAGTAGTAATCATTTAAATGGAATTGGTGGCTAGAGTGATATATTTAAACCCTTACAGAAACATTAAAACTTGGTGTCCATTTCTATGAATTTTATAATATTACCAATAGAGTATCAAAAATACCAATAGAGTATCATAAAATCACCATAGCATATCTTAAAACTTGTTTGAACATATTCCTAGTAGATGTGTTTTATAGAGCACAGTAACTAGCAACAAAAAAGAAATAGAAACAAAAAAATTATTCTCAAAATTTATCCATCTATAGCCCCATTTATCCTCAAAATTTACCTAGACACCTAAAATTCCATTCCCTACATTTTCTTCCTTGAGGTTCCATATCCCAATTCCACTCCTAATTCTCATAATAAAAAATTTCTCATTTTTTAGGTTTTGCCATAACTTCTATTTTTATCCATTTGCCTTGTAAATTTTCCACAATGTTCATTTTCTCATTCTATTCATTTGTCCCTCTTTGACTAATTTTCTAGTTTTTCCATTTTCACTCCTAAAATTTCCCTCACCCTTATCAATCATACTCCCACTATAAATTTTTTATACTAAAAGCCCCTTTACCCCTTTCATTTTTTCCCAAATGCAAAACCTTCCTTAATAAACATGTCTCAACTCTAGTTTTCCTATCCATTACAAAAAATATGTTATTTGGGTAATGGTAGTAACCTAAACAATAGAAAAACCATGGAGGATGAAATTGACACCCTCAAGACCCACATCAAAGATCTTGATGAAAACATTCTTAGCCTCAATATTCATTATACCACCATGAACAATAGATGATATCTAGAGTCTTCTTCAGACACTACATTTTCTTATTTTAGTATTTATCATGGGTCAAAGCTTAATTTTCCTTGATTCAATGGTGGAGATCCAACTAGATGGATCTATTGGGTAGAAAAATATTTTATTCTGCATAATACTTTTGATGCCAATAAGGTTCCACTTGCATCTTTTCATTTGGAACTTGAAGCCCTTCAATGGTATTGTTGGTATACCAATGCTCATGATGAACCCATATAGACTAATTTTTGTACCCTCATTTTGTAGTGGTTTGGCCCTATTAATTTTGATGACTTCACTTGAGCACTCACTAAACTTTGCCAAATAGGAATAGTGAGATAATATCAAACTAAAATTGAAAACTAGCCAATCATATAGAGGGATTATCTAATGAATTCTTTAGGATTTGCTTTGTTACTGGACTGAAGGATGTAATTTGATTTGAGGTCAAAATTTTTTGACCCAACATGATGATGGAAGCCTTAGGGTTGTCTAAGTTGGTAGAGGACAAGATTACAACTCAACAATGATTTAAATTTAATTTTGTTCTATTAAAAAATATAACTCCATAACGATCTCAAACAATGCCATCCTTCAGAACCACTCCTATCAAGCATTTGACTAAAGCAGAGATGCAAGACCATAGAGAAAAAGGACAATATCATAAATATGATGATAAATTCACTTAAGGACATTGATGTGCTAAGCAAAATATTTACCTATTACATGTGAACTCTCCACCTGAAACTGAATATTGGGAAGATGTTCAGGATATAATTGATGATCTAGAAGAGTCTCAGTTGATTAAGGAACCTACTTCTTAAGAAGAACAATTAGAGATCTCTCTCCATGCCTTAGCAAGAGTCACTACCCCACAAACCATGCAGGTTAAGGGTTACTTCAAAAATCTCCCTCTCACAATACTCATTGATTTAGGTAGCACTCATAACTTCATTAACCCTCAGATTGTGAAATTGGCTAATTGTTTTATTCATCCTTGTTTCAAATTTGAAGTTATGATTACCAATGGGGGCATATTACCTTGTAAAGGGAAATGTCATAATGTGTGTATCTCTATTGTATATTATACCTTGCACTCTAACATGCTTGCCTTGCCCTTAGGTGGATGTGATTTTATTTTGGGAGCCTATTGGTTATGCACACTTAGACCCATCTTATGGGATTTTATTGAAATTTAGATGTAGTTTTTAGATAATGAAAAAAAACACACGTTGAAAGGCTTACAACCTAGATCTCTTAGCATCATAAGTTCACATCGCATGGAAACGCTTCTTAAGAAGAATATAGGAGTGTCATTACCCATCTCTATTCCATTTAAATGTAACCCTCAACAATCTCCACTACTCCCTCTAACCTCCAATCCATTCTATAGAGGTATGCACGTGTCTTTGATGAACTAGTGGTATTTCCACCTTCATGACTAGAGGACCATCATATTCAGCTCCTTCTAGGAAACATTCCTCCCACTATTAGATCTTATCGCTACCCATTTTAGAAAAAGACTGAGATCAAGATGCTCATTTGAGACTTACTACAAGAAGGCATTATTCACCCTAGTGCCAGCCTATATTCTTCCCCAAGTCTCCTTTTCTAGAAAAAATATGGGTCATGACACCTCTACATTGATTTTAATGCACTTAATCACCTCAAAATCAAGGATAAGTTCTTTATCCCTATTATTGATGAGCTTCTTGATGAGATTCATGGTGCTCACTTTTTCTCCAAGTTGGATCTCCACTTTAGAAATCACCAGATCCAACTTTTAATGATGATATCCCTAAGATAGTTTTTTGCATGCATGATGGCCACTATGAGTTCTTGGTCATGCCCTTTGGACTCACTAATTCTCCTTCAACATTATATGCATTTATGAATAAAATATTTTTGTCGTTATGAAAATTCATTATGGTATTCTTTGATGATATCCTCATCTATAGTAAAACATGGTCTAAACATCTCCAATATTTGGAGCTCACACTATAACTTCTTTCTGACTGTCATCTTTTTTAAAAATAGTCCAAATGTAATTTTGGCTAGGATGAAGTGGATTATATTAGGCATATTTTTTTAGCCTAAGGGTTTCGGGTGGATCCTAAAAAAATAATTGCTATGATAAATTGGCCATATCCTTAGACACTCTAGAACCTCCATAGTTTTTTGGACTAACTAGATACTATTGAAAGTTTGTCAAGAATTATGGGAAGATTTCAGCTCCACTGATAGCTATGATAAAAAAGGATGATTTTAATTAGACACAAGTTTTTTAGTGTGTATTTGAAGTATTAAAACAAGCTATGTGTACTAAACCTATTCTAGCTAAGCTATATTTTACAAGGACCTTCACTATTGAGATTGATGCTTGTAACAATAGATTGGGTGTTGTTCTACTCTAAGAAGGATTCCCCATTGCATTCACCAAAAAATCCCTTTCCAGTAATAATTTAGTGCTCTCTACTTATGAGAAGGAAATGATGGAAATTTTATATGCAATACAAAAGTGGTGGCCATACCTATTGGGTAATCATTTTTTAATCAAAATTGATCACTAGAGTCTAAAATATTTCCTATAACAATGGGTATCTTCCCTATCACAACAAAAATGGGTTAGAAAACTCATGGGTTATGACTATGAGATAACTTACAAGAAAGGTAAAGAGAATATTGTGGCAATTGCTCTATCTCACACATTTGTGGATCAAGCTTCCCTTTTAGATATTTCCATGCCTATTCTAAGTTGGTGGGACACTGTATAATATAGGTATGTTAATGAATCCACATTATCTTAAATCATTCAATAATTGGCCACTAACACCTCAATTGTACCACATTATTCTTAAGATGGTGATTTTATATGATACAAGGGTCATCTAGTGCTTCCCTAAATCATTCATCTACAATATAATGTATTCTATGAATGCCATGCTTTTCTATCCATAGGGCATTTAGGGTTTCTCAAAACCTATGAGTGGGTATGATGTAACTTGTTTTGGAATGGAATGAAAAAAGGTAATTTAATAAATAGTGGCTAAATGTGATACCTGCCAATGCAATAAGGGTGAAGCAACACTCATCCCTAGGTTGCTCAAACCCTTTCCCATCTCTACCAATATTTGGATAAATATTTCTATGGATTTCATTAAAGGGCTCCCTAAATCTAGAGAGAAAATAATGATCTTTGTTGTGGTTGATCACCTCTCCAAATATACTCATTTTTGTGCCCTCATCCATCCTTATACCACCTCCATAGTTGCATAAATTTTCTTGGACCATATTTTATATCTTCATGGAATTACTTCATCCATTGTCTTAGATTGTTATGCAACAGTCACTAGCAATTTTTGGATAGAACTATTTCGATGTGCTAACACTCGATTGAAGATGAGTTATAGGTATAATCCATAAATAGATGTCTAGATTAAAATAATCAATAAATTCTTAGAAACTTTTCTCCATTTCCTCATCTTAGAACAACAACATCAGTGGGAAAATTGGCTCCCTCTCATCAAATAGTGATATAATACCTCCTACCACACTTTAATGAAAATGACTCCATATGAAGCAGTCTATGGTCAAGCACCACTAGTGATCCTTTTGTACAACCCTAATAGTTCATCATTTCAAGAAATCAACATAATTCTCAAAACTTGGGATTAGATCCTCAGTACCCTATGACAAAATCTTCATAATGCACAAAATAAAATAAAATAATAGGTATATCAAAACCATTTTGAACACACTTTTCAAGTATGTGATATGGTTTTTCTTTTCCTACATCCCTACAACAAATCCTTCCTAAAACTCAAAGGGAATCATAAGCTAGATCCCAAGTTATATGGGCCCTATAAGGTTTTTTATAAGATTGGGTCAGATGCTTATAAGTTAGAGTTCCCACCTTCTTCTTGACTTTACCTAGTATTTCACGTCTCTTTTTTGAATAAATTTCTTGACACAAACATCAGAGTGTAGAATATTTTACCTTAACTTGATAATAAAGGATCCATTCTTTTTGAGCCAGATGAAATCCTAGACATGTGTACATGCCAACTTTTCTCTCACTCCATTAAGGTTTTAATTTAATGGTATAGAATGTAACCAGAGGATGCAACATGGGAACCACTATTTTAGATTCAACACCAATTCTTATGTTTAAACCTTTGAGGACAAATATTTTTCTAAGAGGGAGGGGATGTTAGAAACCCATGATATATCTTCTCTTTACTTTCTTCAATTAGTATTTTTTATGGATGTATATGATTTTTAAGTCATCTTATGACCATTTTTTTTATCCCATATTAATGAAAAGTATTAGTTTATTAGATTATAACTCATATATAAGTAAGTGTTGAGGTCATTGAAGGCATCCATGAATTACTTGTATTGTGTTTTCTTAAAGTAGGTTGCCCCCTCAAAGTGGTCTACGATCAATATAATCTATTCAGTGATTTTGCTCATTTTATGATTTTATTATTTCATACATTTTTTTTGACTTGTTATAGGAGGATCCTCTCACTTTTCAAGAGTAGGATGAAATTAACCCATATATATGCATTTATAGGCTATAGGATGTCTACTACAATGGCCACCATAAATGTCCCCATGTACTTATTCAAGAAGAGGAGGGACCATGTCTTATATAACATAATGGAGTAAGGTACCTTTAGCATTATGATAATAAAGGGTATTGTATCAAAATAAATATTTGAAATCTTGTTTATGAATGTGTGTCTTTTCATGAGAGTTTAAGTTAGAAGGATAAGTTTTATGTTCCTAAAATTGAATGATGTCTTTATACCTTGGGCTTTTTCAAATGGTAATAGCCTCGATGTGGCAGATAAGTAAACTTGGTGGTTGAGTACAAGATGGAGATTTTATTATTTGTATAAGAAAATTATGATTATCAATAACTTAATGTGTATGAAAGAGAGAAGCTAAAGAATCTAGGGAATCAACAATGGAATTTTGATCCCAAGGGATAGGATCAATAGTGAAGAAATAAAATCCTTAGTGAGATTCATTACAATTTGATGATAGAAAATGATATTTTGATTTTAAATTGGTAATCACCATTAACTTGGTAGTAATCAATCTAATAATCTCCTAAAGCATGTAGATATTTAATGTCTAAATCAAGAGTAAATCTCATGCCTAAGATGAGAGATTAATACTCAACCATATTGTTGGTGACATCACAGGTGAAGCAAAAAGAAGAAGACTCGTAAGAATGCAACCTACCCCAACTATTTGATGGTATTTAACACCATTAAAGTGAAGGGTATAAGTATCTTCATGTAAGTCAACATTAATTTTAGGAATCTCTTTGATAACTACTTTGGGTTTAATTTTATTCAAGGAAATAGTAGATTCATCAAGATTATTGGCTTCAAGATCAATGAAAAAGTTATGAAAATAATATTTAAGAGAAATATCTTGATTAAGAGATTCAATGTAATGGATATTGTCATCTATAAGACTATCTGGAAGGTGAAAAGTAGCTAGCATAAGAGCTATGGTAAGTTGATTAGCTATGACTTATCCTTTAATATATTTTTAAGTTATGATGTAGAAATCAGATTCCATAAGGAGGACCATCCATTTTCCAATTATATCTCTAAGAAGAAAGGATTTGGAGAAGAAGTTATGAAGGAGGTCAAAATGAATGATGCCATAAGTAGTCTAGTAAAAAATTTAGTTTTGAATACTTTTAGCTATAAAATAGATAGCAAGGCAATCACATTTGACTTTGGTATAATGTGTTTTATAATCAATGAGGCCTTGGCTAATGTAATAAATGGCATACTCTCTCCTAGTATTGACTTATTGGGAAAGCATTTCCCCAACTAATATAGGAATGGAATAAGTATATAGAATCAAGGGTTAATCATTGGAAGGATGATGAAGTGTACGAGGGTGAAGTAATGACTCTTTCATGTTATCAATTTCTTTTTGACATGGGTATGTCCATTCTAAGGCATTACCTTTGTTAATAAAAGAATTGATAGAGTTGATATGATAAGCCATTTCAAGAACAAATCATCTAATTACCCCAAGTTTGCCTAAGTATGAATATTAGGAATAGATCAAGGAATGGGCATGTTGATGATAACACTAATTTTAGCAAGTTCAACATCAATGCTATAGAGAGAGTCTAAGAATCCTAAAAAATTTCTAGATGTGACACTAAAGACACATTTATAAGGATTTAGTCTAACTCAGTATTTGAAAAGATGGTCAAAGATGATGGCAAGATCTAAGAGATGAGTTTTAGGACTTTTTTAGTTAACAATGAGATCATTGACATATGTTTCAACAATTTTATGGATAATAACATGAAATATGTGAGTCATTTCTCATTATTAAGTGGATTTGGAATTTTTGAGGCCAAAGGGAATTTTGACATCATAAAAGGTGCCCCATTTGGTGGTGAAAGTGGTCTTATATTGATCATCAGGGGTAATGTGAATTTGATTGTATCCCAAGAAGTCATCCATAAAAGATAAAATTTTGTAACTAGTCATGGAATCCATGATGACATATATCAAAGGTAAAGGAAAGTTTTCCTTAGGAAAATAGAGGTTAAGATTATGAAAATCAATACAAATTCCAATTACCATAGTGACATTTTTCTAAATGGGAATAATGTTAAAAATCCATTCAGAATAGTTCATTGGTTAATTAAATTTAGCATCTACAAATTTGATAATTTCATTGTGACATAAGGTGGAAAATTTAGGTGGAAATTTATTTTGCTTTTGATGCATAGTTTTATCATCAAGATAAGTAATAATATTATGCACAATAATGATAGGATTAATACTAAGCATGTCCTCATAGGACCAAGCAAAAACCTCATGATACTTATTAAATAATAATCTAAAATTATCATGTTCGATAGGTGAGAGTTCATGAGATACTATAATTGGTCAAGGATAGGATGGAGTATCATACTCAATGTGAGTGATTGCTTCAATAAGAATATCATTGCCATCTTGGAATTAGTATGGTGCATTAGGTAAATAATAGATTGGATTAGTGTTAGGATTAATGTTAGCAATGAATTTATTGAAATAAGGGGTTTTATTTTTAAAATTACCAAGTTTATAATGTTACCAAGTAAGTAAAGGTTCTTGGACATGAAGTATTTCAATAATAGCTTAATCACTAGGCAAGGTGTGAAGATGAACACAATACTCAACATCTACTTTTATATCTAGAATTTGATTATCATGGTGATCATACTCAAAATGTATCCAATAGACATTAGTTTATTTGGCACTGACTGTAACCTTGGGAGTAGGAGAGGTAGATGGATCAAAAAATATTGGAGTGTTGGTGGGTTTGGTTATGGGAGAAAGATTAGAGGTAATTATTGGATTTAAATGTGGCAAAGGAAATCTAGGAATTTCTAAAGATTTGGAAGGTATAATTTGCTCTACCACCTAGGGTGTATAAAGAAGTGGATAATTGGTAGGAAGCACATAACCTTCAAGATTGAAGTCATAATCCATATAAATGGTATGGATATCCTGATTAAAAGCATGAACTTTATCTAAGGTTTTTTGATAATGTTGGACATCCAAGTCTCAAGACTTAGCTTGGGCCATTATGTAATTATCATTATATGTTGAAAAAATGTACATGATTGAGAATCAAGGGGAGTTTTAGAAGGTGAAATCCCAATATTATTTAATGTACAAGGAGACATGATTGAGAGGATATTGAAATAATTTAACCACTCCAAAATCATTACAAGTGAAGGAATATTTGGGTAAAGAAAGATCCTAATCATTGCATGGAGGGGTAAAGTTAGTAATCTCATCAATAAGAGGAATAGTATGGTACCTAAGTAATAAAGAAGGAGGAAGCCACTTTAAAATGTATGGAGGTATCTTGGTAATATTACAAGTATGTTTCAAATCATTAGGTTCATCATCATTGGAATCTGCAAGAGTGACATGTAAATCAGGATTCATGTTGATAAACTCAGGTAAAGGAGAATTATTAATCTTAAGAATGGTAGGAATATGATACTAAGATTTGGTATTAGGAAGTTGAATACTCTATGGGTTGGTATATTTCTCATGCTTATACCATTTTCCATTATGTAAGAGTTTAATGCATTGGCTATCAAAAGAAGTAATATACCTCAATCTATGAGTCCATGGGTTACCAAGGAATATATTATAGGATAAGGGTAAATAAAGGACCATAATCTTATTTTGAATAGTGTTAGGTCTAGTTGTTAATGGGAGCTAAATGCAACCAAGTGGATTTTGATTTGTCTTATCAAAACCATAGCAAATAAGATAGGTTTTCTTGAGATGATCCTTGTTATAATTGAGTTATTGGATAAGCCACAAGGATGTCACATTAATACTAGAGCCTTTGTCAACTATAAATTTATGAATAAGGGTAGTATTATGGATATTTTAATAAAGAGTGGTAGATCATTAGCACAAAAAATAATTTCATCATTGATCATGTCCTCTTCAAGAAATTCAATAAAAGTCCTAGAAGAAGGATACATAGTTTCAATGGAAGATTTAATAGAAGGTGGTTATTCATCTATGGAGAATATATCTTCAATTTATTGTAATTGTTGCATAAGGAACTTATAATTATAGGGTGAAGTATGAATGAATTCCATAAGTGTAATATTATAAGTCATAGATTTAAGTTCTTCAAGAAAGTTCCAATGAGATTTAAAAGAACCAACTAGAGGTTTTGGAGGTAAAGTATATTTTGAAGGAATAGATGTGGTTGGAGATTTATAAGGAGGAAGTGGTTTCTCATGAGCTTCCAAAGCTAGATTAGTAGTTGTAGAGTCCTTGAGAATTTGTTCTTCTAATGATGGATTTTAGGTTTGGTAATGGGATCTTTGTGAGTTGGATTGTGATGATAATTAACCTTGGTAGTGTTAACATATTGGTAGTTGTTATAATATTGATCATAGTTTGCATCAATAGAATAAACATCCTTGATATTTTATTGGTTATGAGCATTGGAATTTTTTTTTGGTTATTGGAGTTAGAAGCTTTAGAAACCAATCATTTTTGAGAAGCAGTGGTGTAATCTTGACGATGAAGGTTGATAATGGCTTAATGATTAATGAATCACCAAGCATATAGGATATAGAAAATTTATTGATCCCTCTACAATATTCATGGGAATGACCATGTTGGCATGAAACCAACAAAATTTATTAGGGTTATACCATTTAGGAGGATTGCTAGGATAGGTGAAATGTCTAGTGGGTGATAAGATTTCTTTCATTCGGTACATAGAAAGTGGTGTGTGAGAATATGAAGGGATATTAGTTTTGGCAACTCCTAGTTGGTTTGTAGAGTATTACTAGTGATAGAATTGGTAGATGTTTGAAAAGATCTTTTTAAAAGTTTAGGATTAGGTTCAAATTACTTCATGAAAAAGTATTGACATTTATCCTGGTTAAGAGATTCATTGAGTTTTTGGGGAGCAAAGGTTCAAAATTTATATTGAAGAGGAGTTAAATAATTTATAAAGAGTTTGAACAATTTATCATCAGTCATGTTATGGCCATCTTAATGGGCCAATGGTTTCTATATTTTGATAAATTTATGAGCTGATTTTGGCTTTTTATAGACCTTACCCCTACCGCAGTAGAGCTCACATCGAAGACCATTCCTACTTCTACTATAGTTGAGCCTACTCTTGCTCCAACTATATTCTAGCCTTTTTTTACTCCCTTTGTCACTGAGTCTATCCCAAATTTTGATTCATTTCTCCTTTCATTGAGCCTAATCTAGTTCTTTCCCAACCATCACCTTCTCTTGGTGATGGTTTACTTCTTTTACCTCAGATAGCTTTGTTTCCCTCCAAATGGGCCAATGAGCCTTCCAAAGTTTATTTTTATCCTATTAAACCTCCTCCTATGAGTACTTATATGAATCCTACTCATAGGTATATATGTTTCTTCCATAGAAAAAATAATCATTCATCCATGTGCTTATACTTGGGAAGATCATTGTGTTGAAACTCTTTAACTAAAGGATTTACTAAATCTTCAAGTTTCCAAATATAATGTTGGGGTAATTAGTTGTACCATTATAATACATCACCAATGAAATTTTTGACTAAGTTTTTAGTAGTGGTGAAGGTATTAGTTTGGATCCATTCTTTGTAAAGGTTTCCAAAGGATTTGAGAAATGAGGAAGGGTCTTTAGTCCCATCATACTAGATAGTTGGAGATATGTTACCAATATCAATAGACATAATGAAGGGAGATAAAGGCTTATTTTTAATAGTTTGAAACATCTTTTTATTCATTATGGGTTGAGGAATAAAATTTCATGAGGCATCTCTAAGACATGGAAGAATGTAATTAGGATTAGCTTAAGGATGGATAGACAAAGGTTGATTATCCATATTAATCAAATGATGTTCAAGTTACATCATTTAATTGGTGTTAGACCTTTGCATTATGTTCATTTGTTGGATAACTTAGGAAAGAAGTTGAGTTGTATCAAGAGGTGGGTCGGTGTTAGTAGGAGCATGCTCTAAATTGGTGTTAGGGGGAGGGTTACTATAAGATGGATTATTAGTGGGATTATTGATTAAAATTATGTCAATTTATCCCAAATTAGTTTGAAGTTTTTGAATATGATAAGAATCTTGATGAGTATAGAAAGGATCAAACCCATCATCTTCATCTTGAGGTGTGATTTTCACCATGTTACAAGTGATGGATGAAGGAGATGAGTAGGTGCCCCACGAGTGATGGTGCTCTTGCAAAGAAAAGAGAGGAAGAAATGAAAATAACATATAGTATATAAATGGATTCAAGCTATCCAAGAAAATTATAATAAGAGACTTCATGATGAATTGAGAAAAATGAACAAAAAGTTAAGAAGGTGAAATAGAAAACTAGGTCAGTAGATAGGGAAGGAAAAAATAGTACAAAGTTGACTGAGTTGACCTAACATAGAAAACATGGCCTAAAAATTATGATAATTCAATTAGGTCAACCTAAGACAATAGATATGGGCTGAAATAGTGTATAGGATTGACTAGGTCAACCTAACATAGTAGGCAAGGAAAAATAGAGAGTCTGTATGAGACTATGTTGACAAAAATGACTATGTACTGAGCTAAGAATTTTTTTTAAAGTACTTAGGAAGGTAATAAATGAAAGGAAACACACAATAAATTGGATAAATGAGGCTAATCTAATTGAGGCACACAATACAAAACCTTGCACCAATACTAGCCAATGCAATTTTTTACAATACAACATCCAATTAAGCAAAGAATAAGAAATCAAATTGGAAATTAAAATCTAACTAATTGGTCATCCTAAATGTTTCTAGATTATTAGAGTGTAATTTTAGATGTGATAAGAAGTTTGTTGTAAGCAAGGAACTAGAAATCAATATAAGGATGGTTTCAAGATGTTTGGGCTAAAAGTGATCTATGTTGGTAATGGTACCATCTTGGTATTAGGGCCTACCCCCTCAATTCACACACCGTAGTGATAAGGGTGATAGGTGATTATCTAAAATATACCATTAACCATCTATTTATACTTGGCTAGAAAACCAAGTCAGCTTCCCCCTTGGTGATGAAATCCAAGTAGGTAGGCCTTGGGTAGACAATTGTTAAAATTCTTTTTAAGATTTTATGATTTGGTAGTGTGTGAATAAAAGAGAAAATAGTACAATTAAATGATATATTAAAAATAACCTAATTATACTATGTGATCTATTTTAAGCATGTAAACATCAAGAAATGAAAGTGTGAACTAATTACTAGCATATAAGGGTTAATTACAACTTTGAAACATAGTATAGTGTCAATTTAGTTAATAGTATATACAGAGAATACATAATAGGGTTGAAATTTTCACCCTTGTACTATGGAAGCAAAAATTTTGAAAATGAATTATGTTGTTAGAGTTAACCTAGCTTTTTAGATTGCACACATAATATATAACTATGTCAACAAGGTCAACCTAATTAACTGTATAGGGGCAGTTTTAAAGACTACAAACTATGAAAATATAAATATAAAAAATTATATAAGTGAAAAAGAAGGATATAAAAGAAACTTGGTGAGTTAGAGGATGTAGACAAGATTAAGATTATTATTGAATAACCTTGATTTGTACTTGCAAATTTTGCCAACTATGTCAACTGGGTCAACCTAGCTTTGTAGAAACCTATTGTTGATAGCCTAAAAATGTACATGGTCAACTAGGTTGAATTAGTAGTCTAAACTGGAATTTTTTAAAACCTACAGAAGTAGAAAAAATTTGTTTTGATGTGAATGTGTGTTAAACCTATACACATAAGTTAGTACTATGTCAAAATAGTTGACCTTACATCATAAATATATGAAAAATAAAATGATGAAATATGTGAAGAAAAACTTGAAAGGGTTATATTCACATTGGGTTCACTAGAATGTATGTAATCATAAATTCATCATGTTTATAAATCAATCCTAACTCAAAGAAGATAAATCATACTATACACTTCCAATTAGGGACACATTTATTAAATGGGAACATGACCAATATTAGGATCCACTAGACCCAAGTAGGGGATATATTACTATAATAAACTATTCTAGGGAGGGTTCCAAATCCTCCAATCTAAAATAAGCATGCAATAACCCTAAGGGAGTCCCACATTTTATATCTCACTACACTAATAACAAGTAAATCACATCTAATCTAGTGCTCACCAAATTTTATGGCACAACATGAGGGGTTATTAAATAATAAAACATGTATAAGAGATTCTCAATTAAGTTATGTATGAGTAAGAACCTAATACATAGAATATAAAGATTAATATTATTTGAATCTAATATTTATGCTACTTCTCTCTACTAAAGAAAGGAACAAAGTTAGAGAATACTTACTTGAATGATGAACCCATCGAGACTCAATCTCTCCCTTGGACAAAGGGACATCACAAGAGGTTTTTATAGTTTTTGAGGATTAAAAATAAAGGCTAAATTATTGAATAATTATCCATAAAACTATATTCTCCAATTATAAACCCTAAGCTAAGACTCTTTAAGTAGAGTGATGGAAGAGTAGATTGTAAATAAGCATGAGAGAATAATAAATTTTGATTACATATTAAAATAATGATGAAATTATATTGTGTACGTGGATTTAACCCTAATACCTTTAAAAAATCCTAACTAATAGGGTTGACCTAGCATAATTTTGGGAAATTATTCACTATGTAATGAGCTAGGTCGACCAAAGACTAAACTAGTTCCTAAGTGAAAATTACCTAAAATTGTATAGGATCGACCTAGTCGACCTAGCATAGATGACTAAAAAAAGGGACGTTAGGTGAGTAAAAGAGGGATGGAAAGTGGAAAATACTAAAAGAGAGTGCAAAGGAGGAGTAATAGCTTAGGGAATGGTTTTAAGAGCTACTTAGATTGTAATAATGTGGCAATAAGGGACAATAATCTTGTGAAGCAACGATGGTATGCCCACTCCTTTTTTGGTGCACCCCTTATGGAATGTACTTAGAGAGATTGAGTCTAAATGGGTTCTTTTAATATGTAAAGCATCAGTACTTGATAAAATTTGAAAATTTTATGTGTATACATAGGTTGTCACTAGGCTCATGTATTGGTTTACGTACCTAGTGAGGTGTATTCATTCCTTTCTTCCTTCCTATCTCTTTAATAAATTTTAATTTAATCAAAAAAGTATTTTTATTTCAATATTTTTAACTAAATACCAATTTATTCATGTTTAATTTTTAGGGCATGTATTGGATCATGCTTCACATATGTAGACTTAGCTTTACATACTCATATCTAGCTTCATAGGCTTCACTTCTTAGGTAAGTCTAGTTACACATATTTTTACTTTATCCTAGTCATTTAAATTTATTGAATAATAGAATAATGGGGGTAATGTATTCACCCAAAAGTTGTATTTGAGTGATAAGAATGATACTTGAGACTACATATTCCTAGCTTAGCCATAAACCTATATTAGAGTCTATTATCACACTTATCTAGCCTTCATGCGGGCCACAAACATCGCTAGTCAGATCCAAATTAGTCCTAGATCCTAATTTCCTAATTATATCCCTTCATGCCTAGTGTTATGCCAACTAACACTATCACCATAATAAGGAAACTAGCACCACATGATGTTAGTGTCCCTAAAATTGTGTTAATGTCATTTACCCTAACTTTTTCCAAGTGGATATCTTTTCAAAACAAAAGCCTCCTAAGGTTAGCCTAGACATCTTTTACCATTTTCACAAGAAAAATAACAATATAAATACATGAATTTTATGCCTCTAACCATTAGATGGAAATTAGATGCAAAATAGACTTTCAAATACAAAACAAGCTAAGAACAATTAAGGTTATAAATACCTATTCTACCCTACTTATACATGATATCATCTACAATATACCTAAGCTCATATTTTCTAGATTTATAGTCTCAAGAACATTTAATGCACTCAAGGTGACTATCATACTATAAACACTTGCACTTACACCAATACTTAGGTGGCGATAACTAGATTTGGATTGATCCATCCATATAGTATTGGTATGTAGGCAACTATCTTCATAGTGGGGTGTTGAGGATATCCAACCTATCTTATTAATGAACACACCTTTTAAATCATGCCTATTTGTATGGAGGATTAGGTTTTTCATGATAAATCATTCATTAAATACATAATACAAGGTTCTAAAACTTATGCACATAGGAATGGACATTAGAGAATTAGACATAGGTGCACCTAAAAGTTTTGGATAGTTGTACACATAGGACACTACCACCAATATCAAGACACTACTATCACTTTACAAGTAATGGCACTATTATCCACATTTAGCACTATTATCTAGGAGGGGTTCTGACATAGGAATCTAGTTTATGACACTCATACCAGTTTCCATCTTAGTTTCTAGCACCCAGATCATTCGTATTAGGTGTTTTCCAGTTAAGTATTTATTTACACTATATATTACTATTTAAAAAAAGTAAAATATAGTCAATTCTATAACAAATTAGTTGTTATATTTATTGCATATTATTTCTCAAATTTAGTTTACTCAGCTCTTTAATCAAATGTAGGATTTACATGTGTTAAGTCCTTAAAGGTTAAAATATGCATCTTGAATGAGGATTTTGTCAATGATCCATTTCCTATTATATTCATAGATGAAATTTATAAGTGGTCATAGAGCATGAGGTGTATTCCTTTATATACAACTTAAGTGGATATCATTAGATCCTAGTCATAGAAGAGGACAGGGATAAAATCACTTTTGTAATTAAATGGGGGTCCTTGGTATATAAGGTAGTGTCATTTAGTTTGAAGAATAAACCTATGGTTTTTTCTCGAGCCATAGTTTTAACATTCAAGTATTTTATCCATGACTTTTTAGAAGTCTACTTGGACATCTAGGAAATGTTTTCTTTGTTCAAAAAAAATTTGTCTAAACTTAGACTTATGTTGTAAAGATGTAGGGAATTACAAATCGTGCTCAATTTGAATAAATTTTTATTTTTCACACAATTTGGGGTCTTTCTAGGACATGTAGTTTATATTAAGGGCATTTTGGTAGATCAAGCTAGGATCATAATAATTATGAGAATGCCTCCACCTAAAAACTCAATAGAGATGTTATCTTTTTTGGGACATATAGGATAATATTGTGAGTTTATTAAGGGGTATGCAAACATATCGACCAATTTGGAGAATTTGTTACATAAAGGAACATAAGTTACATAAACAAATGAATGACAAGTAACATTCATTGAATTAAAGTAGAGACTGATGAGTGTGTTGATCTTAGTCTTCCCATATTGGAGTAAACTATTTCATATACATGTAGATGTATTAGGGAACATAATTATATTTGCTTTAGTGTAACAAAGAGAGGGTGGAATATATCACACTATCTATTCTTCAAGCATGAAATTGTCTATTATAGAGAAAAATTATATGACAATTGAGTAGGAGGCCTTAAGTATGGTGTTTTCACTTCAAAAGTTCCAACACTACCTCTTGGCCATACCCTTTGAGTTATTCATTGATTACCAAGTGTTATGATACCTAGGTAATAAAACCATGTTGGGAAGATACATTTCATGATGGTTGATGTTCTTCCAAGAATTTTAAATCTGGATAAATGCTAAACTAGGTCAGGAGAAGATGGGTCAAGATCACTTGAGCATTCTACACAATGGTAAAGAACTAGAGGAGATCATAGATGAGTCTCTAGATGCACATCTATTTTGTATGTTTTCAATCCTGTAACACTTACAAGATAACAAAAACTTTCTTGAATAGGGAATATTACTAAAACACTATGTAGAAAAGGATAAGAAACAACTCATTAATAGATCTTTGGCATATAGTATTATCAATGGATTTATTTATCATTTGGTCAAGGATGAAGTGTTTCATAGAGTTGAATTGGAGCATGATAATTTATTGAGGAGGCACATCATTGGATGACAAGGGGTCACTTCACAAGAGATGCAACTATGAGGAAGATCTTAGAGTGGTATTTAGTGGCCTTATCTATTTTAATATGCCCACTAAGTTGTGTAACAATGCAATTTATGTAAAAAGATTGGCAATCCAAATCAAAAAGATGATATGCTTCTACAATAGATGCTAGCACAAAAATTATATGAATAATAGGTAATTATTTTTTTGGGCCCATTAGTCCACCCAGTAAATGTATCCATGTTGTAAACATTATTACTATAATTGACTATTTTATAAAGTGGGTGGAAGTTATTGTGATGCCTAGTTATGGTGTTAAGGATGAAAAAAAGTTTATATATGAATATATCATTATTAGGTTTAGTTGTGCTATCAAATTGGTAAGTGATATGGGAACCCATTTCTTGAACATAACTATAAATAAACTCACTGATGAATTTTTAATTTTGCATGACAATAATATAGCCTATCATCCTCAGGATAATGATAAAGTGGAAGCTGTAAATAAGGTGTTAGGTAAAATGCTTATTAAAATAGATGATTTTTAAAGTGTTGAATGGGAGGATCAAATTTATGTAATTTTATGGGTGTATCACACACATTATAATCATGCAATAGGTTTCACTCCATTATATGGTTTGGAAGTGCTCATGCCCATGGAGTATGTAGTACTTAGTCTATGAATCATAATAATTATACACATGGTTGATCAATATTCATTGACAAGTATGTTATTGGAGATAAATCACATGGATGAAGATATATTTAGATAATATTGGACACATGAAGTTCATAAATGTATCCAAAAATCCTAGCATGACAAAAACTTATGCACCAAAGAGTTTTAGGGGGATCAGTTAGTATTACTTTATGATAGTTAGTTTAGAGACTTATCAGGAAAGCTCAACATCATATGCAAAGGTCCATACATTATCCATGAGTTATCACATCCAATAATGGTAGTCCTAAGGGATTTACAAGGAACCTTTTTACCTATATGGGTGAATGGTAGTAGGATCAAACCCTACTACTAGTAATATATCTCTTCAAGTATGAGAAGGTGCTGAGTCACACCATTTAGTTTAGGATTTATTTTAGTTATGTTGTTGGAGTGAAATTTATTTATTTTGTTACTATGTGCATAGGTTATAATGCACTCTCTTAGAGTTGTATAAGAGTGTAATAATGAGTAATTTATAGAAATTGATAGTGTATGGTGAGTTGGAAAGGATAATGTGAGACTTAAAGTAATTACAAGACTCATACAATGGTATGATCTCAATCAGATATGGATATTAATGATAAAATGTGGCCAATAATGAAAAAATATGTGAAGAGATTGATAAATATCCCAAAATAGATCATTATTCAACATCACATATGGGATAATTAAGTACACTATAGGGAAAATAGGGTGATTGGATAACTCTTGTATTTCTTCTACTGCCAAAAAGCTATGCTATCTCATTAAATGTGATAGATCAACTATACTTGATCCTTTATATTTGATGCATGCATGGGTAATATTTAATGATGATCAAGAAAATTTAAGGTGATAGAAGGTATAAGAGTGAGAAAGAATATATAAAAGCTAAGTTGATTACATAATTTGGGAATTTTAAACTTAGTTCATACTAAAATTTAACCATTTTGACAATTTTCCTTCTCCTTGAGTGAAAATCATATTTTTCTACATTTTTTATAACACTATACTTTGAGAGGGTATGATGGCTACTTTTGATCTTTCATAGTTGATCAAAATTCTCACCAATTCTTAAAAGAAAGATTTGGGCATTGGGTTGGCTTAGCAACAAACAAAGTTTTTAGACCCAAATTTTTTCCTTAGAATTAATCAAAGTAATGTATTACAATTTTTTCATTTTATAGGTAGTTTAAGGCACATATCCCCTCACTTTAGCATAACCACATCACTTTCATTCCAAAAATGTCAAATTCCTAATTTGGCTATCAAATTTTAGTGATCACAATGAGATAATGCAATTATTGCAAGGAAAATTTAATGAGGGTAAGATATATATATATATATATATATATATATATATATATATATATATATATATATATATATATATATATATATATATATATATATAAGGAGGTTACCATATACATCAATGAGGTTATGATGGTGTGGGTCATGGGTTTCCATGAACTTATCAAATCATTAAAAGGTTATAAATCTAACACACCATAGATTATGATAGAAGTTTGTGAAGAATATGCTATGGGTTCTAGGGTTATCCCATTTAAAAATATTATTAATGAGTAAATACAAGTGTTTAAATCATGCATTACATTATTATATTGGTGAATGACGATGAACATCAAACATGTTACCAAAGGGGTAATTGACAATACCCACTACATCATTCACCTCAACAAAGAATTCAACTAGCCTAAATTTTTGGTCTATAATCTAACCGCTAATATTGATAAAGTATTGAATTCTATGAACCAAAATTTCTAATATCAATATTTTTTTCTCATGTTGGCCTTCACAAAGTGAAAGTCCCCTAAAACATAGGTGCATCTACATTTTAATTATTGGCCTGATATGGAGTTTCATAACCTTACCTAGAAAACATAGAACACATACTTTACACACCAAATAAAGTTCTAAGCATGTTAGGAGGATTTGATCTAGCTTATCACATCTAATCTTGTATTTCCTCACAATTTAATGTAGTAGTTGGGAAAACATGTCATGGTGAATAAAATATACAAATTCATCATGCTGCATATCCATGAGTTTCGTACAGTAATGGGTTAAATTATACCATTTTTTATCGATATGTAGATGTCTTAGAAAGAAGTCAAGAGATAAAAAGTGTTAGATGTGTACTACATAACACCACTGTAGATAATATATCTATGTGTTTCAATACTGGTAGTGTAGTAACCTGAGCCTAGGACATTGTAGACATAGATGGGAAATTAAAAAGCACTATAAGATAATCAATACCCTCCTACACTAAAAATAAAAACATGCATCACTTATACATCACTAAATGATCCCCATGTACCAATGATCATAGCACTCTTTAACTTTCAAAGAATTAATACTGATGAATAAGAAGTATATCAAGTAATGCTTACTAATATTATTAGGTACGTATATGAGTGACAAGATGAAAAGGAGTTTTCTTTTAGAAAGTAGTGAATATGGTGTATGTGCAAAAATAGGTACCAAAAGAGAAATGGGTTAACATAATTTATTGTTATCCTTATATTATAGTCAATGCTATAATATAAGAAGATAAAATATCAAAGATCATAGCCAAATTATTCAATGAACACTAAATAAAGAATTTTTCTCCATTAGACATGTTTGCACCACTTCTTGAGAGCCTATAGAGTCACTTTACCATTGGTGTAAAACATAAAGGAATATTAGGGTATTTACAATAATTAGTGAATATGCTATAGGGTTTAATATCATAGAGGAATAAACTACACAAGTTAATTTACCATAGACTATAACATAGGCATCACAGTAATCACAACTAGAAACTATGTGGTAAACCAAAATAAAACTTGTTATTGGTAGTAATATGAAAACCTTTGTTCCTAGGGAAATAGTAAAAGGAGAAATAATTAACTCATATAAATAAGAGATAATCATAGACACTAAGGAGTTGGTGATTGAGAATTTTTTTTTGGAGGAACAAGATACAAACCATGAGGAGGCATAGAGGGTCACAACACAAAAAGTACACAAGGAGAAGAAATGGAAAAAGAAGGAGGAGGTTCAGAAAAAGGATGAATCTAAATAATGAAAGAAATAAGATGTAGTATAAAAAAAATTGAGGAAGATGAGCCTTAGAAATGGGTTGTAGATATTGAGGAAATTCACCAAAAAAGGACAAATATCAAAAAAACATAAAGGTTGAGGATGTTGGTAATAATATTGTCATTGATGTCAAAAGGGAGATTGTTGACATGAGATTAGAGAGAAGATCATGTTTTAAAGTTTCACAATGTAAATATGTCATTTTATTATAGACACCATTTCAAGATGATTGAAGAGAAATTGATTGAAGATATATCATGGGTTTTTTTATTGCATCCTAGATATATGGTCTACAGGTTTAGACAAAGATGAATGAGCTAAAAAATAATTTATTTTATCTCTTGTACATTACAGGGTTTCTCAATTAAACCCTAAGTGTTTGATCCATGGAATTCACATGCATATTCTATTTTTAGGTTGATTGGACATAGGCAAGAACCAGTTACTTAAGTTATATCTTAAGTCCTTATCATTGTTGTGCAGCTAGCCCCTTCAACTTAGTAATTATAGACTCAAGTAGTGATCAAAGACCTTAATATTTACTAAGTCTAAGAATTAATATTTTTCTCAACTTGATCGATGTTTAGTGATTAGTCATACATTGAATATCCAGTGTAGTTTAGTAAAGTCAATCTGTCAAAGTCACTTGTGAGTAAATATGCTAGTGACAAGTGTCACAATCATGTAGATTATATAGTAAATCTACAAAGTGGTTTTTATTCAAATATTCAAGGATTAACATGAGAATTAAAATTATCATAATATCAAAAAGTGATATAAAATGTGCAAAAGGCACATAAGGATGCCAAGTGTCACACTCACAGGAGCTTATCAGAGACAAAGATCAAGCTTCTTCCAAGGATCAATAGTGAGTAGGTGATCATGAAATGAAGATATTAAAGAGTGAGTAGACTCAATGAGATAAATTCCTCAATGTTAAATGATATAGAGGCAAGTTAAAAACCAAGGTAATTTAATGAGATCAATAAAACGTATATGTTCTAAAGACTCATGAAGTAGAGAAATGAGATTAAGATATTGATGTTTAATGATAAGTAGAGATAAAGTTTGTGCTACTTTAAAGATCTAATGGCATGTAGGAGCTTAGATAAAAAGATCCAATGGATTCATTTTAAAGTTGAAACATTAAATCCTAGAAGCGTACAAATATCTAATGGAGTGTGTGAACCTACTAGAACTTGATTTAAAAAATGTGTTTTAAAGTTGATAAAATTGAAAAAGGATCATTAGATCATGGTATGAAACTTAAGATCAATGGTAAACATTTAAATATTTATTCATCATAATGGTCAAGTGGAGGACCATGTAGGAAATATATACTTAATGACATAGATAATGATATATATGATTGTGATTTATCTAAATTATGTAATATGACATGTGCATCAAAACTAGAGCCCAATATATGATAAATATAATAAAAATATAGATAATCATGGTGGTCAATAAATATTTTAATAATTAGGAAAATTTTCAATTGAACTGAGTCCAAGGATGAAGCATGATGTGATACAGACCAAGTGTGAACATAAAGAAGATATGTGACCTTGATAAAATGATTATATATATGTCATATGAGATAAAATAAAGGATAATGTTACTTTTGAATATATTCAAATTAAGAGAGAGAGAGAGGTAGAGATGAAGAGATTGATGAAGTGTGTTGAATAAAAAAATATAGAGACACAAAACTAGAGGGGAAGAATGGAAGAGAAGAGAGAGATGTGGAGAGAATGAATAGTTAAATAATACACCTATAACAAAAAATTGGAATTGGGTTCATTTATGAATCAATATTATATTCTAGAGTTGTAGCTATATATTTTGAATATAGATCTTATTGGTGGGTGCCATCAGATAAGCTGAGTTAGTGCTCAGTTAGGGAGTTGGTGATTCTTTAGAGTAGGTTATCTTAAACCAAGGGATTGTTGTCTAATTAGGGTTGGTGTCCTTAAATGTTGTAACCAATTAGGTTTTGATTGTGAGGTTAGATTATAATATTAGATCATAGTAGTTATTCTCATCATGGTTTTTCCCATATTGGCTTTTCCACGTATACATATGGTGTTGTGTCCATTTTTATGTGTGTGATATTGGAATATATGTTTTAATATAAATTAAAATTATTAAAGGACTAATTTATTAAATATAATGGTTCACTCTACTTCTCAATATATAGTTGTGATCTACAAATTGGTATCACAACCCTGGTTTCTTAGAAGAAGCTTAATCAACTCAGGTAGATCTTAGATGGTGAATAGAAATGGCTAGTCAAGAAGGCTCTTCTTCAAACAAAGCACCTATCTTTGATGGATCAAACTTTGAATTTTGGATCATTAAAATGGAATCATGTTTATCTTCATTAGGGTTTTATGCATGGATGTCTATTGTAAATGGTTATACAAATCTTGCTACAACTCCTACTAATCAAGCTACCAAAAAAGCATATGAGAGGAATGTCAAGGCTAAGAATGTTATTCTATGTATATTGTCTAATTAAAAGTTTATCAAATTGATTCATTGTCAAAATGCACAAGATATATAGAAAAAATTGAATATCATGTATGAAGGTGATGATAAGGTAAAGTAGGCCAAGCTACAAACATAAAAAGGCAAGTTTGAAAGCCTTAAAATGAATAAAGAAGAAAAAATTATAGACTACCTCCTTAGAATATATGAAATAGTCCATGCACTCAAAGGCCTTGAAATAGAGATGAAATATTTGGTCATTATCGAAAAGGTCCTAAGATCTCTGCCATTAAGGTATGACTCTAAAATATTTGAAATAGAGGAAACAAGAGATTTGGATAAACTCACTGTTGATGAGTTCCATGGAACCTTCACTACCTATGAGATGAGAATGGGATAAGTAGATAGATTCAAGAGAGAAGTTGCATTCAAAACAACCAAACAAGTAAATACAAAAGCATTTACATTCAAATCTAAGGAAACTGATGAAGAAGAAGCTAACTTTGTTAGAAGATTAAGAAGAGGGTTTGGAAAATATAAAGGTAAGGTAGGACATTTTGCTTCTAAATTCCCTTATAATGAAAAGGATAACTTTCAGGAAGAAGAGGATAGTAAAAAGGTAAAGCCTCACTACTCCAAGAAGAAGAAATTATTTAAAAATAAGAAGGAATGGTACACAAGAGAAGATAGTGATTCATTGGATGACAGTGATAGTTTTGATGATGACCATGACTATGATTTTTTGGTTGAAGAAAAGGAATTCATATTCATGACATTAGGATTAGATTCTATGGATAAATAAGAAGTTAAAGAATAATATGAAGAAGGATAAGTGGATATAGATGAAATTGACAAGCTGAGAAAAGAGAACTCAAAATATAAGAAGCTTGGATAAAAAGAGATTGAAAAAATGTCCAAAATCTTGAAAAATCTAATCAAATTATGGTTAGCCTAGATACACAAGTTGAAAAGGCCAAAATAATATATGTCATCAAACTTGAACTACAATCTAAATTTGATAAGTTCATGAATTTAGAAGTAAAAATAGTGGCTTTAAAAAAATAAATTGATAAAGATAAAGAATAAATAGATAAATTTTTGAAGCTAAAAGGAGGATTAGATATTATTGAAGGAATGATCAAATTTAAAAATCCTTAAAAAGAGAGATCTGGTCTTGGTTATGAAAAAGTAAAAAGTTCCATAACTAGTACATCTTAGGACATATATGACAACTTCAAATTAGAAAGAGAATCAGGAATAAATAAAGAGAAAGATTACAAGAATACAAAGATAAACAGTAGCATTACTAATGAGAAGAAAGATGAAAACAAGCCTAAAGAAAAGGACAATGAGTAAATCTTTACAAACTCAAGGAAGATGTAGAAAATAAAGGTAGCTTATCTGGATGGTTAGATAAAGGTGATATACTTGAAGAAGTCAGAGTTAAGAAGACCTCATCTTATACAAAGAAATCTATGACTAGGTATTTCTCATCTTTATATGGTTATTGTTATACCTATAATCAAGTTGGTCATAGGGATAATGATTTTAGAGTTGTACCTAAAAGGAGATCAAATTTTGTAAGTAAAAATTCATTTCAGCCTTTGTTATATACAAATGTAATATGCTATAATTGCAAAGATAATTAATTTTCACCCTTTTTAAACCAAAAATAGAAAAGAAAAACATGCCTCCCAATGTGAACAAAGGTTCACAAGTCTCTAAAAAATGGAAAAATAATCCAAATAAGAAACCTAAGGATGTCTTTTATAGTGGAAAGTGAAATAACAATCTATGATTGCTCAAACTGTACTCCATGCCAAGGAGAAAAATTTATGGGTAATATAAAGTGGTTTCTCAAAACACATGAATGGTGACAAGAGTAAGTTCATCAAACTAAGAAAATTTAAGGAAGGATCTATTATATTGGTAAACAATACTATAGTAAAGATCCCTAGTAAATTAACCTTGAATATAGATGGAAAAATACCTACACATGATGTCTTTTATGTTGAAGGTCTGAAACATAATCTGCTAAGTGTCAACCAAATGTGTGACAATGGATATAAGGTCACATTTAATGTATAAATATATAAGATAAGGAGATCTATAAGATTAGTTGTAGAAGGGAAAATAATTGAAATCAATATTTATAATCTTAGTGAAGTGAATGGTAATAGCTATCTAATAGGAAAGATTTATGAGAGTTGGTTATGGAATAAAAGAATGGGCCATGTCAATTATGACAAATTGGTAAAGGTGAGCTCAAATAAGTGTGTTAGACACGTGACTAAGATAATCAAATTTGTAGACACTACTTGAAAGGAATGTAAAAAAGGAAAGTAGATAAGGGTTAGATTTCAAATAAAGGAGTATGTAATTATAAATCCTTTAGAATTAGTTCATATTGATCTTTTTGGTCTTACTAAGACAAGAGGATCCAAAGGAGAGAGATAATTCATGTTATTTGTATATTATTACTCAATAATGACATGGGTAACCTTTTTGAAGGATAAGTCTCAGACATTTGAAAGATTCAATATCTTTAGGGCCATGGTAGATAATGAGATTGGATGAAAAATCAAATGCTTAAGAACTAATAGAGGTGGAGAATAACCTAAAATGAGTCCATAGAATAATATGAGAAGCATGGAATCAAAACACATTACTCTACAGTAAGGAATCCACAATAGAATGGAGTTGTTGAGAGAAATAACATGATAATCAAGGAGATGGCTAGAATAATGTAAAAAGAGGCCATGTTTCCAGATGGATGTTGGAGAGAAGTAGTATAAATAGGAGTATATATCTTGAATAGAGTTCAATTGAGATAAAATAGTGATAAAACCCCATATGAACTATGATATGAAAAACCTACCTCTATTAAGTATTTAAGAGTGTTTAGAAGCAAATTCTACATCACGAGAAAAGAATACAAATTGGGAATCTTTGAATTAATATGTGATGAAGGAATATTTCTTGGTTATTCCACCTAAATAAAATCCTACATATGTTACAACAAAATGTTACACAAGATTGCAGAGAGCATCAATATCAAGGTTGAAGAAGGATTGAAACATGTTAAACCTGATAGAGAAATCTATAATGAAGAATCAGATTATGAAGAGGAAGCAACTAATGAAGATCATGAGGAAGTAAATGAAAATTCACCTACAAGATTTATTCAAAAAATATCATCCTATATAGAAGATCATTGGCAATAAAAATGAAGGATTTTAGATAAGGAAAAGAGTTGAAATGAACAAGGAGTAAGTATGTTTTTCTATAATGTCTAAAATTGAGCCTAAGAGCTATGTTTAATTAGAAAGGATGATAATCGGCTAAAATCCATGGAAGAATAACTAAGCCAAATTGAAAATAAAAAACTTGGGAATTAGTTCCAAGAACTTCAAACAATAATGTAATAGGTATAAAATGGGTCTTTAGAAATAAGCTCAATGATGATAGAACTATGATAAGGAATAAGGAAAGATTGGTGTGCAAAGGATATGCACAAATTAATGGCATATATTTTGAGGAAACATTTGCTCTATTTTCTAGATTGGAATCCATAATAATGTTTCTAGTATTGTCTATTTATAAGAAGTTCAAAGTCTATCAAATGGATGTTAAGTCTACTTTCATGAATGATAATCTAGAAGAGGAAATATACATAGAACAACCTAAAGTTTTTCAGCTATTAGAGGAAGAAGATCATGTGTGAAAATTGAAAAAATATTTTTATGGTCTAAAGCAGACACCTAGAGCATGGTATTCAAGATTAGACTAGTACTTAAAACAAAAATTATTAAATAAAGGATGTGTAGACAATAATGTGTACTTCAAATTAGAAGGTGAGTATATGTTAATCATCTTTGTATATGTAGATGATATCATTTTTGGTGGTAGCAACAACAAAATGTGTAAATAATTTACTATTCAAATGCAAAATGAGTTTGAGATGTCTATGCTTGGATAACTTTATTTCTTTCTGGGTTTATAAATAGCACAAATTGATAAAGGGATATTTATATCTTAAACCAAATATGCTAAGGAAATTCTCAAGAAGTTTGGAATGGAAGATTAAAAAAACTAGTAGGTACTCCCATGATAATTGGATGCAAGTTGAGCAAAGAGGATGAGTCCCTTGTTGTAAATAAGACTATGTAAAGATCAATGATATGTAGCTTGTTATACATAACTATATCAAGACCTAATATCATGCAAGCAATATGAATGTATGCAATATTTCAAGATACTCCTAAAGAATTACATGTCAATGTAGTGAAAAATCTTTAGATATATCAAGAGCACAATTGACATTAGCTTATGGTATCCTAAACATTAAGATTTCACCTTGACAACATAAATAGATGTTGATTGGGTAAGGAGTTTGGATGATAAAATAAACACTAGTGGTGGTGAATTTTTCCTTGGAAACATATTTGTTTCATGGCTGAGTAAAAATAAGAGTTAGTTACTCTTTTTATAGTAGAAGCAGAGTATGTGGTAGTAGTGGCATGTTGTACTCAAGTCTTATAAATGAAGAAAAAAATCAAAGACATCAAGGTAGAGTAAAAATAACTTATGTATATTATTTGTGATAATTTAAGTGTTATAAATATATCAAAGAATCCAATGATGCATTCTATAACTAAGCACATATCAATCAAGTATCACTTCTTAAGAGAAAAATTGCAGATCAAGAGGTCACAATGGAATATGTGCCAGCATAGGATCATCTTATAGACATATTCACCAAACCTCTTCCCAAGGAATAATTTAAATATTTTAGATATAAGTTGGGTGTGGTGGTTCCTACATCACATCACTAGATTTTAGTGATAGGGCATGAGTTTAGGGGGAGTATCATAGAAGTCTTGTTAATACCTAGAAGAAGAGAGAAAAGGAAACTTAGGTATGCATGTTTTTGAAAATTTCTAATGATTTTATGGTTGTATATTCTTGAAAAAGATCCTTTATCTGATAAATGGGGAGATAAATATGGACAAACTATGAGAAAGTTGGAGTTCCTGTGCCATTGATGTTAACGGGGGAGAAAAAGTGAAATTCTCTCTATCAAAATTTGAAAGATCAGAGCATGTGTCCAAGTTGAGTTTAGGAAAATGTTACATTTCCTAAGGGGTAGTAAGCTTGGTATAGATAATTTTAGCTCAAGTTCATCAAAATCCAATGCAATTAATGCAAGAAAAGGAGTAGAGTATTATAAGATCACAACATTTGGTTTACCATCAATGACAAAGGGGGAGATTGTTGGAAATATGATTGTCATTGATGTCAAAAGGGAGATTGTTGGCATGAGTTTAGAGAGAAGAACATGTTTTATAGTTTCACAGTGAAAAGTTGTCATGCTTTTACAGAGACCATTTCTAGAAGAGGAATTGATTAAAGATTTTTGTTATGGGTTTTTTGAGTACATCCTAGATATGTGGTCCACTTTTTTAGATGAAGAGAAAGGAGCTTAGAAATAATTTATTTTATCTCTCAAACATTATAGTGTTTCTTAGTTACTCCCTAAGGGTTTAAGTAATGGCATTCATATGCATGTTCTATTTTTAGGTTGACTAGATATAGGAAAGAATTGATTACTTAAGTTATATCTTAAGTCTTTGTTAGTGTTGTGAAACTAGCCCCTTTGACCTAGACATTACCATCTCAATCAATGATCAAAGACCTTAATATTTCCTAAGTCTTAGACTTAATATTTGTCCCATCTTGATTAATGGTTATTGCTTAATTATATGCTGAAGATCCAATGAAGTATAACAAAGTCAATTTGTCAAAGTCACCTATGAATAAATGAACTAGTGATAAGTGTCACAATCATGGATCTTTCCTAATAAATCTATAGATAATTTTAAATTCAAATATTTAAGGATTAATATGGGAATACCAAGTGTCACAATAACAAGAACTAATAATAAATGTGTAGAAGGCATGTGATAATTCCAAGTGTCACACTCATGGGAGCTTGTCTGAGATAAAGATCAAGCTTCTTCTAAGGATCAATAGTGAGTGGGTGATCATGAAAGGAATATATAATGGAGTGAGTGGACTCAATGAGATCATAGAGGTGAGTTAAATATTGAGCTACTTTGATGAGATTAATATAATGTATATGTTCCAAAGACTTAGGAATCAATGAGATGAGATTAAGAGCTTGATGTTTAATGAGAAGTAGAGATAAATTTTATGCTACTATGAATATCTAATGGCATAAAGGAGATTGGATCAAAAGATCTAATGGATGCAATTTAAAGTTAAAACATTAAAACCCATAAGCATACAAAGATCTAATGGAGTGCTTGAACCTATCAGAATTTGATCTAATAGATGTGTTTTAAAGTTGAAAAAATTAAATGAGGATCATGAGATCATGGCACAAAAATTAAGATCAATGGTTAGTATTTAAATATTTATTCATCACAATGGTCAAGTGGAGGACCATGCAGGAAAGATGCATTATATGACACAGATAATGATATAGATCACTATGATTGATCTAAATTATGTAATATGGCATGTGCATCAAAACCATATCCCAATATATGATAAATATATTAATAATATAGAGAATCATGGTGATGGAACATGAATTCAATAAGTTGGAAACATGCCAATTGAACTAAGTCCAAGTATGAATCATGATGTGTTATAGACCAAGTGTTAACATAAAGAAGATATGAGACCTAAATAGAATGATTATATATATGTCATTTAGGATACAGTAAAGGATGTTGTTTTTGCTAAACATGATTGAATTAAGAGAGAGATTTGGAGAGGAAGATATTGATGAAGTGTGTCGAATAGAGAAATATAGATATACAAAAACAAAGGGGTAGAGAGGAGGAGAAGAGATATATGTGCAGAGTATAAGTAGTTATATAATAAACCTATAATAGAGAATTGTAATTGGATTCATTTATGAATCAATATTGTAATCTAGAGTTGTAGCTCCATATTTTAAATATAAATTTGATGGTGGGTGCCATCAGATAAGCTAAGTTGGTGCTCATTTAGGGAGTTGATGTTTCTTTAGATTAGGTGATCTTAAACCAAGGGATTGGTGTCTCCTTAGGGTTGGTTACCTTAAATGTTGTAACTAGTGAGGTTAGATTAGAATAGTATATTCTAGTAGCTATTCTCATTGTGGTTTTTCCCATATTGGCTTTTCTATGTATACATATGGTGTTGTGTCTATTTTTATGTGTGTGATGTCTACAAATATGTTTTAATATAAATTAAAAGTGTTAAAGGACTAATTTATTCAATGTACTAATTCACCCCCCTCTTAGTAGATATTTGTGTTCCAACAGAGGACACAACAAAGAACACAATGATGAAGGAGGTGTAAAGGAGAATGGAGTCTAACCAATAAAAGATAGATAAAGAAGCTAAGATAAAACATATGAAAGACACAATAGACACAAAGGTGTAGATTAATCAATCCAAAGAATAATAGAAGTAGCAAGCTGATGTTGAAGAGTAAAAGAAGAAAATCATTGAAGAGGAGAACAAGAGGAAACACATAAATAGGTGCAACAAATGAATTAAGCACATGATAAAGAAACCATTGATAACCTAAATTAAGATGAGGTGAAGGGAATGCAAAAATTAGAAGATGACATGATCATGAATGAAGACATATTAGAGGAATCATAGGCAAAATAATAATAATAGCATCATGCTATAAATCCCCAAGACACTTGTGCAACATGGCCATTACAAAACATTTATCTTTGGGATGTACTCATTCCATCCTTCTAGTGTACCACATTTTAACTATTGATTATACCATTATAGAAATAACCTGCATCGATGCCATCAAAAACATTGGTTCTTTCTCTTCCTACCACTGAGTTATCCTTAGATGTTTTATAGTTACCATTGGCTGATCAACTAGGAGTAGCTACATTTCAAGAATCAATTACACAGAAAGTTACATCACTGGATGCACAAGTGGAAATATCATAAGTGCATAATGCAACATTGAGGTAATAAATTAACAATTTTAATGTGATCATTGATAACTTATGTCCATGGTTATGTACACAAGTCATCAGGATTCAAGTTCTTTCATACTGCTAGTATTTTTCACTTCTCCTTAAATAGATTATATAGGATTGGTAGGCCATTTAGAAATTCCAACAACTATAGATGCAAGTCCAAGAAATCAAAGCAAAGACTGAGGTTATATTTTAACTTCTTAAATAATATCAATAGGTTTTGAATGCTTTCTTATTCCAAACAACTCAAGTGGCCTAACAATTACTTGACTAGAAGTAAAAACTCAATACCATTTAGGGAGGTGCACAAGATGACTTTGAGGAGGTAAGAAAATTCAAATAAACTATGTATAATCAAGACATAATGTATAAGGAGATGTATGTATAACTATAGGAGTCTAGTATCACATGGGTTGTAGTCATGTCACATCTCTAGACATGGTAGAACTAGTTGATACGAAGCATATTCACTAGAGTATAAGCACAAAAACATGCCAAAAAGTTGAATAATATAAAAAAAGATATAAATTAGTGGATAACTAATACCAAATATAACTTCCCTCTCATAATTTATGTTGACATCCAATCACTACTTATTTCATAAGGTCAGTTGTGAGTTATGCTGCAACTCATTCAAGAATTTATGCTTGACTAGTAGTCTTACAAGGTAGACTTGGCCATCTTAGACAATGAGATTATACCTTTGGTTAAATAAATAAAATTAATTCCTTAAATTTATATTCAATATATTATTTAATAGAAAAAGAGTGGATCACACATTCTTGATAAATAATCTCATCCTGTGTTACATACTTCTTCATATTCAACCACTCCGCATATACCACCCCCTACCAGTTATGTACTACATTTAAAAAAAAAAAAAAAATTCTCACCAATTTTGATATAGGATTATTATATAGAATAATTGGGATCACTACTTATTTTAAAACCCAAAAATATGACTAAGTAGTGCACACAAGGTGAAAACTAGTAAATGATAGCTTGGGTGGTCCCTGTGAGTTCTACTAAGTCCTACCTTTTTTTTTGTCTAGTTATTAAGGTCCATAAAATACCTAAATATATAAAATTTTATAAATATGATATAACCTATTAATTATAAGAAGTTTTAGTAGGTAAATATGAGCACAACACTACACATTTGGACGCATGTACCAAATAAACATAACATTGGATTTTATGTTAGATGGTTATTATATTTGCATTATAAGCATATTTATACCTTTATTAGATAAATGGAGTTGGAAAAACATAGGATTAAGTTCTATATATTTTATTTTATAATTTAATAATTGGGTTAGAATCATTATAATCAATAGTGGGTTTATTTTTTTAGAGAGATTACTCAATAATTATTGTTTTATGCTATGATAGTTTCTATATTAGAGATGGAAATAATTTTTATATGGTTTTACCTATATGTTTGTTCATTAATTCACATATTTAGATAAATGTGAATGCTTCTTATCATATCTATGTTAATAATGTTCTACTTCATACATAATTAATCTTAATATGTGCAATTATTATAATTTAGTTAAAAATCTATGTTTTCTTCATGAAATGATCTATTCCTTGATTATATATGTTTTATTTTATTTAAAAATTAAATTCACATATCTATCCTTGTATTTAACATGTTCTAATGAAACATAAATAACCTCTACTAACAAACACTACACTCTTACTCTTCACCTATTAATAGGGGGATACAAAATAAAATCCACTTTGGGCTTACTAGAATGTCCCAAGAAGAAATATTATATAAAATAATATTAATGTGACTAAAAACCACCTCATAAATTTTAAAATATAACTTTGTCAAAAAAAATAGCAAAGATATACTTTGATCTTGAAATATACAACTAATTCTCTCCTTCCATAACATCCAAATAAGGATTGCCAGGCTAATAGTCTAAAGGGTGCCCAAAGTGTCACCAACCCACCCAATATGTCATGAGGAGAAAGCATGAAAGAGTGAGGGGGAACACACACACAAGAAACTCAATTTGTTTCATAGCTAATCCAAACATGATGTAATATAAGGATACATAAATAATAATGATCCACACTTTCCTCCTCCTGAAGGAACAAATAACAACTAGAAGGCCTAAACCATCCCTAATTCCTTAATATGTCATGTATAAATTTTTTTTATGAGTTTATAGCCAAGAAAATTCACCTAACTTAGAATCCCCTTGATACTCCAACATATATAATTAACTTATGGGAAACTCAACTCTTCACCATTAGACATCTCATACCAAAATTAACCATGTATTCATTATTCTAGATCTTGTATAAAATATAAAGTCTTATTTAGTGTTTAAAACACTTTATGTTTAGCTAAAATTTTACCAAGAATTTCCATCTACACATGATGAATGAAATCATTATAAAAAATATTCCATCTCCAAACATTTACATCACCTTGCTATATCAATCTAATCTTTTATATTGAAATTTATGTGGTTATTTCCATATTTTACATAATCTAAATATTCATAGTTTTACATATATTTTAACCTAATTTTAATTAATTGGTGAGATTAATCTATTTAATATATACTTTGAAATATAATTAAGATCAATAGATATGACATTCATGCACACATCTTAACGTAAAAGACTAACATTGATTATTCTCATTTGAGAAGTGAAATATGATAAATATATAATTTACTAAAGAGATCAACATAATTAAATTATATGGTTGATTGTATAACTATGATTTTATTCTTGAAGTGAAATTCAAGGATAAGTAGGCATGTGGTTCATTTGGTTTTGAAATTGATCCACTATCCACAATGGGTTAGTTTTTTAGGATCAAGTCAATATCATTAATTGATACTAACCTATTTATTGATACTTAATTGTATAGAATTAGGTCACAATTATTGTATGGTCACCTACACTTTATCTAATTACTTTGTGTTTGCAATCCCAAATATTGATGATGTGCACAACTCTAAAAATTAGTCTCGTTTGCCTTGAAACCCTAGGTGTATTTGTGAGTGATAAAAACATAAAAAATGAGTGAAAGTGAAATGGGATAAGCTAACCCCAATTACACCCATATGATGATTGACCACTACCAATGTATATAATACTCTGAGGAGTGAAGCTAAGCCACACGTAGATCTCCCACCTAGTGTGATTTTGTAATTATGCTCCTTTGATATATGTATGTAGCTAATGATGTGGATTTGATGATTGAAAATTCTTTATTTGAATTGGATTTAGAGTGATTCAAACTTAGTTTTTGACTGATGATAGTGTATATTCACAAATTGGGAAGAATAGCATAGATTTTCTTGTGTAATAGTGTTTCGATGTATTTAGATAATTTCCAAGTCCATTTTGAATGAGACCTTGATTTATTTATATATGGATTCAATTGAATAATTTATCATGCCAATGACATTATAGGATCATTTTATAAACCTAAGGATGGGTTTGATTTTATAAATTAACTATTTTTGTGAGTGAATCAATACTCACTAGATCAAGTCAATATTGAATTGATCAAATATAATGGAAGTGACCTTTGTATAGGAAAACTAAACTAAGAGTCTTTAGATTTATATGCATGATTTTTAACATGTTTGAAATATAAAATGAGATTATTGTAGTTGTGTAGTAGTATAATGGAAGGGTTAAATGGTAAGACAATTGTTAGCATAAGTTCATGATTCCCTAGAACTTGTTAATTATGAGGAAAACTATGGGAGAGGTAATGGACCCTTAATTTTTATAATGTAGATTCATAAAGACATATCACAAAAATACAAGAAAACTCAGATGTTCAAGCTAATGTAATTCTATCTAAAGTTCATCAAGATAGATGTAGATTCAACAATAATTAAAAAATCTAGGATATCTAATTACTCAAAAAACCTTATATATATTTAAAATATTATCATTTACAATACATAAAGTCTACAGTGGTGCTATAAAACACATTCAATTATAAAACCATAGAAACTTATAATTGCTAAGTAGATATCAACCTATTACATTGTGATTTTACAAGATGCCTTTATTACATGGGGCCATTATCTAGTTCTTAAATGTCTAACCCCCTCCAACTCTTCATAGTTTATATATATATACATAATTCACTATCTCTATCTTAGACACATAGTTACAACAAACTATATTTAGAATATTTAACTATAACACCATTATAATATTCCCAAGTTAGATATACTTGAATTCACACAATTTGTTCAAAAGGGAATATAGTTGATGACTAGTTATCATGTGTATGTTGACTTGGTAAAATGCTTACATGTCCTTATGCTATGATAGCACCCTATGTGCATAATTTCTTGATAACACTTTACCAAACTTAATTACTTGTCTTATCTTGAAACAAAACAAAATAAAAATAATCTAAAAGTAGTAAAATTTAAAATCACATAATCCTCAACAAAATATCACAAGGTAACCTACTACCCTTTCAGGTTTTTAGTAAGCTAATGAGAATAATTGGCCACCCTTCTAGTTTTTTAACCAACCTGATATCTATGAAATAGAACCATAGAGGAAATAAAATGTGCCAAAAAAACATAACATATGGTGTGCTTAAGACTGAGTAGAAGGTGGTAGATAAGTAGTGAAAGGTTATGTCATCAAATATCCTACCTTCTTCCTCTATTGAATAATCACCAATATTTGATTGGGAGAAATAAAAATAGGATCATTGACCAAAGGAGTAATGGAGGCATCCAACGTAGTCAAGTCCCACTTGTATATTTTCCATTCTAATAAAAGTTCTTGGACTACATGAACCAATGCACGTAGTCTAGTATGAGTATACAACAAGTTCTATAATTCATCATCATCAATGGTAGATTAATGTAACCTTTGCATCAATATAAATGAAAATTAGGTTAAGTCAATTTTCATATATCTATACTTGAACTCCTATAAAGGCATTACACTAAAATTGACTCTACCACCCTTCAAGTTGATTTATAAATAAATCATGTTTACTAATAAAGGATTTTAATGTATCATCCATGGATTTTTGAGTAGCTTTTAGATTCAAAAATTTGGTGAAATCTATTTGCATGGTAAAATAATTAGGTTGAAGACCAGTATAGATGCTTGAAGTTGTTGTCACTAGTCTAACATGTTATGAGTAATTTACCTAGTTTTTTATGTAGTAACACTAAGTTATGTATGATATTCAAGAAGAAAATTGAATAATTCTAGAGTTTTGTCTTTAAAGGATGGGCCTTATTGAATGTACTTAGTGTGAACTTTAATGCACTTTCAATCCTAGATAAGTTGATTGAGAAGCAAGGGAAGTCAATATGCATAGGACTGGCTAGGATCAAGAGTGACCTATTGAATAAGTTATAAACAAGTAGTCAGTATAGAATAACATGCTTGTTTAAGGCTTATTGTAACTAATTATTCTTTTCTTCCAACTATGAAACCTTTTGGTCTAAGGACTAAGCCTTATGTGACAATGATTCTTGAAAGGTAGCCACACCTTCAATTTGTTTACTCAATGAAAGATAAGTAACGTCTAGTGAAAGATCTGTTAGGACTAGTGTGTTACGCAAATAAGTGGAAAAAATAGTGGCTGACACATGTTAAAGAGGAGAAATAATAAACAAAAACATCATCCTCTAATTTTAGGGTAAAGGCACATCCAACATGGCCATCAAAGACAAGCTTGTCAAAGTAGGTGGTGGTTCCATAACTATCTATGTTGTGCTTTGTGTAAAGTATAAAATGAATTTTGTGGTAAAGTAACATCTCCTATGGTTAAAGGTTAAGTCCCAACAGTAACTAATGGTGGTGGTATTGTAGATGGGGATAAAGGTTTAGAATTCTTTGGTGTTGACTGAGTGGTGGTAGTAGCAATGATGGATTTGGAAACCTTTTACATAGCTACTATATCTACTAACTTATTGCATTGAGATTCCTTCTCTACATCAACTTTGTGCTTCTAGTCATGCTCAATTTCATCTTATTGATGACATTGTTCCTTGGCCATAACTTTTTGGTGTTGGTTATTAACAATGGGATATTGCTTCATGGTTTCTTCCTCCTAAGCTTTTTGAGTGGTTGTATCTTCATATCATGCCTAAAATTCTTGCCTCTTATATGTATCTTTAGATTTGGCCCTTTTCTTGTCTTCTTTATAGCATCTTCATGTAGTAAATATATCAACTAATTCACATGTGGCTTGGTTTTAGTCCACAGTCTAAGACTCAAACATAACTTCCTTAGAATCTATGAGTGGTTCATTATATTATAATAGTGAGGAGGATCACTTAGCCATCTCAATCTACATGTGATAAATAGAGCCCTTACTCAAATGAATAGTGTGAAAATCTTGTGTATTGACCTATGAAAATGTTATCTTTATCCATGTACTAATTAGAGTTGAAGGCTAGGAGTTAGTTGTGGTAGATCTAAGGGTATCCACCTTAATGAAATTTGAAGCATCTAGATCCTCATTTTTCATATGATACTTGCACATGGACCACTTCCACCAAAGGGTAAACTCTAGTGAGCTTTTAGGTAGTACATATAGAGGCTTTAGTAAAGGTGCACCTCTAAAGGACACATCATATGTAGGATCTATCTGAGTCTATTCGATTTTATATATCTTCACCCAAAGGATCCACCATAATGTATGGTGGATAAGGTGGAAGGGAAAGCCATAACTCCTATGGAAACTTTTTTTTGGATCTTCACTATATGCATAGCCTTCCAAAAGAAAAATTCATTTTCTTTTTCATCTTCATACAAATTTCCTGCCATGTCCTCCAATATTAGGTGGTATACATCTATTTTTTCAATCTATAACATAGGCTAATCACACTGAGATGTAATCTTGAGGACATGTGGCTCATCATACCAAGAAACTTAGTTCCTTGTTTTGCATCATGGGGAGATGGTGAGCTACATTGAGAGATACATTTATCCTTTTTACATTATTAGATCTCAATCAGTGGACTAGATGAACTTAGATTTGATGTTTGAAGATGAACAACCTAAAGAGGAGTAGCCCATTATGTAGCCTAAGATTTTTATAATGCCACTTCCCTCTATGTAATAGGCATGTCTAAGAAGAACCCTAATGAAGTGGTTGTCATTGGTGTTAGATCATAGATATGAATGGACGTGCCATCTGGAAGTCATTATACCATAACATGTTGGCCCAAAAATTTCATGACATTAAGTGGGATCCGAGGATGTGTAGACACCATATAGATGGGATCTTTCTCCTAAGTATGGAATAATGGCTCTTTCTCCTAAGTATGTAATAATGGGGCTTGATCTTGATATCAAGTTATGTAGGCAAAAACCAAATTAGAAAGTTACTCATCGAGCCAATAATTAGTGTCTAGGTGGAATTGTACCACAGGTGATTTCCATTATGTGAACACTAGGAAAAATACCAAAAATTGCTATTGGATGGTGCACTTCATTGTACCCAAGACCTTTGCAATGTTTTTCTCCAATTATACCAAAAATAATTTAGGATAATTGAATTCTTCCCCACCATGGATCAGTTGTTATGTGATATCAACCAGACCCTCAGTAGCCTTGATCGTGGCCTTGGTAGTCTAATAGAACTATTGAGAGATGCATTCTACTAAAAAACATATTGGTTTATCTAATAAATATGCTAGTGGAATACCACAGTTTCATCCAATTATAGCATCTTTGATTTATATGGAAATTAGTAGTGCTTTAGTCTTTTAATCCATCAAAGATTTACCTTAAGAAAGCATTCAAATTATGCAAGCTATTGTTTCATGGGACATATACACCATTGTATCATGCAATAAGTAAGTACAACATTAGTTATAATAAGCCACCAATAACTACATTATGTTAGGCCAATCTACAAAAGTGGATAACCATCTTAGTCACTATGTGTCTAATCTAGTTAAATGGGATGCTAAGCCATCCTATACAAATAGTCTATTTCTTGCATGTTAGGCTATGACATTATCGATAGGGTTAGAAAACTTTATCTACTAGAATGAGACTCCTATCCCCAAATCTTCTTTCAAAGTAGTGAATATAATTTTAAAATATTACTCAAGCTTTGTGGCACTAGTAGGAACAACCATGATTACTTACTATGAATAAACTTGGAGATCATAAAGCTAAGAAAATAAACTTAGAATAGCAATTTTAGAACTCAATTTTAGAAAAAGTGAGTGGTTTAGAATGTAATGAAGTAGGTTATTTATACACTTTAGTTCACTTGTCCCTTTGATCTTCTATAAATAATATTGGGGTCTTGAAATCCCTCACTTATGTGAGTTAGATTCAATTTTGAATTGGTTCTATACCCCATTATTTTGTATGCTATGAAAAATTTGGTGTAGTGGACGTGAAATTCAATGTGGTCAATTTGGCACCAGTCTAACTGATGGAGAATGTCTGATGGGACATGCCACCATCTTTTCATTTTTTGTACTTGTTAAATACTTGAGCCTAATCCTAATGTAAAATTTTGACTATGATATTATAACCACTTCCCCACATGCTTTGGTTATAAATCCTTTTGAGTAGATATTATTCTTGATCGTGACCCAAGATCTAATTAGGTAGTTTTCCTAAACTTAATAGATAACCAAAACCTATCTTTTCTTGAGAATGCCATGTGGAATCTTGTCTATTTGTGTTTACTAGATAGCTGGCATGTGCTAGTCTAGCTATACCATGCCTATCTTATATCTTTACACATTATAGTTGATCTTGTGCTCTACTAATAATAAATTACTAGAACACATAACACATAGAAAATGCAAACCAAAATTCAAATAATTTACATGAATGAAATTTTCCTAAACTAAGAGGGATGTGAAAAATTACACATTCTTCCTATGATTTTGATCCTAATTGTGGTAGACTTTGAGTCTACATCCATTAACATTTATTGGCAAAACATTACCTTCTAGGTCTCATAATATTATAGTCCCACTCTGAAAAAACTCATGAAGAACATATAGACCTTTCCACCAAATGGTGAGTTTACCTAGAAATGCATGAAACCTACTATCATATAGCAAAACTAATTGCTCATAATGAAATTATATCATGATAATATTCTTGTCATGCCATATCTTCTATCTTCATCCATGTAATTAATGTCCAACAATTGATTTATAAGTGATTCTACATCATCAAGATGTATTTTATTAGCAACTCACAAGCTGAGAATGACATATTCCATTGGCATGACAACTTCTATCCCATAGACCAATTAGAATGGATTAAATCCTAATGCATGCTTAAAATTAGTGTGATAATCCTAGAGTACCATAGGAAGTCAATCCTTCCAATCATCTTTCTTGACATCACAAACCTTTATCAAGAGCTTACCAATAACTTTGTTTATATTCTATACTTGGCTATTAGCTTATGGATAATATGTAGTACTTTTATGATGAGAAATAATAAATTTTTCTATGAGGATCTTGATGGTCTTGTTCAAAAAGTGTGTACCTTGATCACTTACCAATCTCAGTAGGCATCTGAATTGATTAACGATGTTCTCATATAAAAACTTAGTAGTATCTTTAGCTCCATAACTGTATGTAAAAATAACCTCTACCCATTTCGTAAAATAATCCATTTTAGAGATTATGTATCTAACATTACTATGTTTAATTGCTAGATAAACTGGGCCAATGAAATCAATTCCCCACTAATCAAATAATTATTTTACTAACATAGGATGAAGAGGCATCTCATCCCTCTGATTGGGTTTACCCATGCATTAAAAAATGTCACACTATTGGGAAACACTCTACACATCCTCAAAAATGTGTGGCCACCAAGTACCTCTTTGTAAAATTTTCCTTGCTTTAGTTTCCCCCATAAAGTGTCTACCCGTAATGCCCTAATGTGCCTCTTCTAGGACTTATGGTCATTTGTGCTCTAGTGATACTCATCACATGACCTCATCTTTCCACATATGATATAGAAATACATTTACAATGCTAAAGGGAAGTGACTTGGTCAAGAGCTAACTTTTTATCTTTTAATGTAGTGTGTGGGTAATGTCCTTTGCTCTAAAAACTATGCAATTTCTTCTAGCTATTTGAAAAAAAAAATATGAATAAATGAGCATTAGGAGAATCATCAGGGATATTCTCTAGATCCTTGACATTATACAATCTATTGAGATGGTCAGGGCCAACATTCTCCTACCTTGGATTAAAATTGACATGAAAGTATAATTCTTAGGAAAACATCAACCATTGAGATATCTATCCACCTAACATTGGCTTGTTTACTATATATCATAAAGCTTGATGATCTGTTAATAGTTCAAATGGGGTATTCAGTGAATAATATCTAAATTTTTGTAGGTAAAATACAATCACTATATTTTCCCTCTTAGATGTGTTATAATTATTTTTTGACCCCAGATTGTTTTTAGCTTACAAAATGGATTAGATGGTCCAATCGTGCTTCCTTGGGTTGTGCAAGCACTATGCCAACTGTGGTACCTAATACATCAACATGAGAATGGAAAGGTTTAACCTAGTCATGAAAAATAAGGATCAATATAGTAACCAACCTATATTTTATATTCACAAAATTTTATTGGCACTCTTCTATCCATACAAATGGAATACCTTTACATAATAATCTATCCAATGGTGTTAAGATAGTTGCATAACCTTTTATGAATTTTTGGTAATAATCTATGTGTCCTAAAAAGGATCACACTTATATGGAGGAATTTTATGGTGGCATACTCATTATCACTATAATCTTTTCATGACCCACCAAAATTCCCTTGTTACACACTACATGGCCTAGTAAAACACCAAATGGTGTAAAAACAAACATTTTTTAAGTTAAGCACAATATTGCACGCTCTACATCTTTACAACATTAGTCTTAATTTTGATAAGTGTTATTGAAATAATGAGAACACTAACCAATCATCTAAATATACCTCCAAAAAATTATGGATGAAGTCCTTGAATAGAATTACTATGGCCCTAGAGAAAACCATAAGTGTGATATTTAGACCAAATGACATTACCTTATATGCAAATGACTCCAATTCTATAGAAAATGTCATCTTAGTTCTATCCTCAGCTATAATGGGTATCTAATAATACACACTAAATCCATCAATTAAGGAATACACCTCATGTCTAGCTACACCTTCCAATACTTCATCATTAAATAGTACTAGAAAGGTATCATTAAAGTAGGAATCATTTATAATGCAGTAATCTCCACGGATATGAATCTCACATATTTTATTCAATTACACTACCATAGGACTCACCCAGTCAACCTTTTCCATAAGAAATATTATTCCTACATCTTGTATATGGTCCAATTCAACTTTGACTTTCATTTTCATATTAGGGTTGAGATGGTAAGGCTTATTCTTAATGGGTCATGTGACTTCCTTATGTTTTATATGCATTTCCCTTAAAGAAGGGTCTACCCCTTTGAATTTTGCAAAAGTAGTAGGAAACACATTTACATAATGTTATAGAAGATGTAATACTTTTGAAATGTCTTGTTTCTCCCAATAGTCATGAATATGTGCTAATTTTAGTATTTATTTGAACATGATCATAATTTATTCCTTTAGAGGTTACTGATACACTTTATGCTCTTCTTCTGGAATGGACTATTAAATGGCCCACTCATCCTATTGATCTATAAATTATATCTATCAAAATCAACCTTCTTTAGATTCTTAATCATAGATTCAGGTAATATTTTGTAATTTGGTTTAGGCTCAAAATATTTAATGAGTTCTAAATAATATTCACTAACTAAATCAGAGTCATCAGTAGACTCATCTTGAATATGATGACAAGTCTAGATTTCCATATTTGCTATATGTTTACACTTAGTCTCCATAGTTGCATCTTTAATAAGGTCCCATACATCCTGTTAACTTTGATTGACTTCCATGGTGATAACATCAATAGGTTCATAAGCCTCCAACTCCTCTAGCTAAAAATCATAGTCATTGCACAAATCTCCACTCATCCATGGCATAGAATTTTTCATCTTTTGTAACACACTATAGACCAGTGAATTCTCACTTTCAAATATGAAAGTTTGAATAAAGTCATTATATAATTGAATCTAGTGTTACATATCTCTGAGACATTCTTGGTGAATGTAACAAGTGGTAAGAAAAACACCTAATGTGTAAATAAAGTAATGTGGCTAATACTTTGAATTGATTTCTTTAGCCATCCATACTTTAATGCACTATTGATGTTTCCAGGGATATTCTTCTTCTTGAAATATGGGCCATTCATTTTTCACTTTTGTAGGCAATTGAAAACATGCAATGAGAAATTCACACACTTTTACCCATGTATTCTACTACTAGATGTAATGCCCACCAATTAGCTTCAACTCCTTTCAATGTGTAATTGAAGGCACTTACCCTTTGGCCATCCTCTAGTGTATGCATTTGTAATGCATTGTAAATTTGCCAATGTCTTTAGTGACAAAGTAATCAAGGATTTTTTGATCAATCACATAAACCATGCATAAGGGTTTAAGCTCATGATCATTTATAGCTCAATTTAGTATATAAGTATCAAAATCACCATTGACAGAAGAGGCTTGATCTTATGGAAGTATACCTTTGGGAGTAGGCTCAATATAGTCATGGTCCATAGAACTAACTTGATATAACATTTATATATTGGACTATGTAGGTTAGTGTACAGATAGAGATTTCACTTCACATTATTCATATATGGAAATCCTCAAAGGTTTTAAAGAACACTTACCCTAAAATTTAGTAGCTAATGGATCTACTAAAGAAAATTTGTACTAGTTAACTAGTATGTTGCACTGTATATCATATATACTTTGCATCATAATTTGTATCCAACTATTACCTTTTGCTTCATAGGGAGAATTAGGTTCCCTAAGAATTATGTATGACTTACATGCTCTATTAAGAGGGATGATTATTATATGATCATCATGGTGTGATTTTATTTGGTTCATTACCATGTTAATGGTCATGTGACCATCATAGGCCCACTTTTTCTCCAACAAAGCTAGGTAGTGAGTTTCATCTATATTCATATCTATTACTTCAAAATCACCATGCAGAGTTAACTCTATGATTTTAATCTCCACATATTTTAGGCATCCTATGGCATATACCCTACCATAGTCTACAAAACTGAGGGTGATGAGGTTATAAATAAAAGGATGTATATTGATCACCTCCTAGGTAAATCATGGTATCATATTCATTGTGCTCCCAAAATCAAACATAATATTTGGTATCTCATACCCTGCTAACTTTATATCTACCTTGGTGTCAACATCCCATGTCTTCTTTGTCTTGACAAACCAAACCATCTTCTTAGGTCTTTCCTTTCCCTTATATGCAAATTTGATCAAACTATGCAAGATTTTGGTGATATTATATGATATATCTTCATTTCATAGAGTATTGAGTAATTTCATCAAGTTTGTTGATGTTGTTATAACCCCTTCTTGTTTTACGATTTTCACAATTTAACCATACATCTGAGCGTCAAGTATGGCTTCATCTAATGTAGACATACCTTATTTTTGAAAAATCTATATAATTTACATAGCTTCTTTCATAAGTCACTTCTCCTTTATTAGTTCTAGATAGGTGTCTATTTTAGCTTTGCACATGCCAAAATCTATTGACATCTCTAATGGAGGTAGTCCTTGCTATGTATACTATGTTCTTGTAACTACTTGCATAAATTAATTATGGTTGGGCTTAGAACTAATTTGATTGACATTCCACACTACCTAGTCTCTACATTGTGTTTATAAAATAGGTTAGTCTTGAGTATCATGTTGTTCAAATACTCACCAGTAAGCATAGTAGGTGTATCCTTGTGGATTTGTAAGGTAGTTCCACTACACATGATTGAGTTACCCATATAGATAACATTTAATAGGGCCTCTAGGACTATTACCACGTCCTCACTACACACCTCCATGGTATCCAACTCTATTCCCTTGGTATCCCTAGCCATCTGCCTATTGTGGCCCAAATTTTGCTATAGTCTATGTCATATCCCACCCCTTTTAGTACTATTAAATGTTTTAACCACCATATTGGCATTGATTTATATTTGGCACCCAATCAACCTATTGTGCCTAGGAAAATTCAAGATTTTAGGTAGATTGGTAGGTGTATTATAGCAATTTCATAGCTTGAACTCCATCAGCTAATCCTTATAGTTGAAATGGATATGCATTCTAAGCCCATGCCAACCCAATCTATGCTACACTATTTGGATGGGTTTCCACTCTCATAATAGCTTGTGATGTCACTGGTTCTTATTGTGTGGTTACTATGAAGACATTATTAGTAATGTATTCCTTTAAGTCTTGAAGAGCCCTACAATCCTTATCCTCATGATTAGTAGATTTGTATAATTTATAGTACATACTTTGTGGATTTATAACACACTATTGTAATAAGTGATAGTGAGTTTTTGAGTGTCCCACTATGTGGTAAATTTCATATAATTCCATGCATACTTTTGGGTATTCATTCCTATGGTGGCCTTCTTTGCCGCACTCAATACACCAAAGACTAGTTCTAGGTCGCTTAGTAGTATTATGTGGGGACTCAAATCTTTACAAAATAGCTTAGAGTGTACTTTCTAACTATGTTTTTATCTCTATTGGGTACCATAATCATCTATTTTATAAACTCTTGATATGGCTATTCTATCTTTTATTTTATTAGTAAATTTGGTTTGTGCTATTGTAAACTGGATCTTAGGTTGCAGTCCTTCGACGAAACAAGTGGCCTTATCTTTATCTTCCTAGGAAATTTCAAAATTATTGGCCACATCAAAAAAATCTATGATCATAATCATGAATGATTTCCATTTGACCTTGGTGGATTTCCTTTAGGTCCTATATGGTTTGCCTTGTGCTTTTCTTAACCTTAAACTCTGCAATCAACCATGTCCTCACATCATCAAGCTTATTGTTCTTGAGTTCTTGCAAAACATGAATTCTAATGCCCTTCTAGACAAAGCACCAATAAGCTTATATTTCTTAGTTTTTTCATCTACAATGACTTTTGCCTTCCATTTCATGTCACATGTTAACATGTATTTCTCTAGATCCATAATTCCATCATATGGTGCTAGTGTGACAAAGGCACCTGACTGTATAACCATGTTGCCTAGGCTCATTTGAAAAGTAAGTGTTACTTGCATTCCTATAGATGGTGGTAATGATACTATAACTTATGGAATTAATACTTAATAACCTCTTGGTGGTGGAAGCAGTGTTGTCAGTTAAGGAGGAATGATCACTGGTGGTGTTTATGGTGATGGTCTTGTAGACCCAATTAGACTATCTCTAAGTACTAGCATATTTGTTGGAAATCGTAAAATTTAAGAAAATAATAAATATTCCTAAAATCATAGAGGTGATTTAGGTCACTCATATGATGAAAATGCCTCTAACTCATCTTTAGTCTTCATAATGGTGTTTATTTATGTTTTATGCTCCTAAAAAAAAATTGATCGGCACCACCCAATAAATAACCTATTTAATCAATAAGGGGTCAATAATTTTAGTCAATACCTCTCTTAAATAATTCTTTTGTGATTTAGTGAATCTTTGTGTGGTATTTTCAAAATTGGAATCTTGTAACTCTTTAATACTTCTTGATTCTTTGATCTCCCACTCTCTCTAACTTACAAATCTCTATAGATGAATATAAATAGGATTTATTCTATAAAATATGGGATTAGGGGATGCATATTGAGGGGGTGAAAAGTCTCATTGTCTAATTCTCCTCATGTGGAAATTCAATCTAGTACTATTCCTCTAAAATTAGGTAACTCTCCTACAAAAATGAAAGATGTTTCCTTGAGTGACTATGATCTACTACTAGCTGTCAAAATACCTACCTTTATGTTTTTTCCTTATATTCATCTTATACTTACTTATTTACTCACTCTTCAGTCTCACTAATCCTAGGATCTTATTCTCTCTCATCAACTCTTTCCTCTATTACTCTTTCATCAATTCATTCTTCCTCTTTTTGGTCTCCTACAGCTATTCGGTCTCTATCCTTAAATATACCTCTAATTATACTTACAATCACTCATGTGATCCCTAATATATTCCACCTATTTTTTTTTCATAGCTCCCACTTTGTATCCTCAATATTTTTTTATCCCTTCCTTATAGTCTCCTCATCCAATTTCTACTGGCCAACTTTCTAGATCAACTCCGTACCATCTCACATCTTGATTGTACACATCCCCATATTGCCCCAAAAGACTAATCCATCATAAATGGGTAGGGAACTATGGATTATTTAATGAAAAACATATTAAATAATAATTATTATTCACTACAAAAACTTTCCTCTAGTTCCCCACATAAATAGGTCTTTTGCATCATCAAAATTAATATAACTACAAACTATGAAGTTCATTATATATCCATCTATAGTGGTTTGTGTCTAGTGATCAATCATATGGGTTCAAGAAAACTTAAGGATATGTAAATATTTTATTATATTGTTAGTCTACTAAATTTTGGAAGTAGACCAAACTTGAAAACAAAAATTCCCTAACCTTTCCAACCACACAATGAGTAGGCTCAAAAATTAACTCTAGAAGATTTTATGTACACCACCATATAGATGATTCTCTATGAGTTAATTTTATGTAAAACCTACCTTTTTGCCTCTTTATATGTGAAATTAGATATTTTTTTATCCCACCATTCTTCCAAATCCCTCTGACTTGGTAACCATTGGAGCATATTCTCTCTCTATCAATCTACAATATTCCATGCTCATCACACCATTGTTAGTAGAGGTTTCTGGTTCCCTAGAACTTACTAATTATGAGGATAATCATGGGAGATGTAAATGGACCTTAATTTGTATAAATTTATATTCATAAACACATATCATAGGAATATAATAAAACTCAGATGTTCAAGATAATGTGATTCTCATCTAAAGTTCATCAAGATAGAGATGTAAATTCAACAATCATTACACAATCTAAGATAGCCAATTACTCAGAAAACATTATATATTAAAAATATTATAATTTTCAATACATAAAGTCTATGATGGTGTTATATAGCACATTCAATTATAAAACCATATAAAATTATAATTACTAAGCAAAGACCAACCTCTTACATTGTGCTTTTACAAGATGCCTCTATTACATGCATCCAGTATCTAGTTGTTCAATGTCTAACCCATCCCACTCTTTATAGTTTAAATTTATACATAATTCACTATCTATATCTTAAACACATAGTTACAAAAGTATTCAATTTGGAATCTTTAATAATTATAACACCTTTATAGCTTCCCAAGTTAGAGAAACCCAAATGCATGTAATTTGTTCAAAATAGAATACGGTTGATGACTAATTATCTTATGTATGTTGACCTGGTAGATTGGTAACATGTCCTTATGCTATGATGTCACTCTATGTGCATACTTCCCCAGTAAAAATAGAATCTATGTGTGAGAGAATGGATGGTTATAACCTTTTTTAAGTGCTCAAGTCGTGCATGGTAAATGTGTGTCAAGTTTGTCATTATCAAGTACTAAATACCAAATTTTGGTATCTAAAAATTCCCCCTATTTTAATATAGTAATGGAATTACTATATTAAAAGGATAAAATGTACTGAATGTATAAAACACATTATATCTTTGGTATGAAGCTCAAATTGTGTAAGTCATTCAATAGAAAAACCTACAATCATGTGTATTCAATGTCCATAGATTGAGTATTTTAATATGAAACTATAGTTTTCAAATTTTGAAAGAAAAAGGGTTAGATTAAATATTTTTGTTGGTTAAAATCATGTTTTTCTTACTACATGTTGTGGATGATTCTTCCTTAAAGCATTGAAGATTTTTTACTTCCTTGGTGAGGCACATAGAGAATTGGGGTGATCATGCCCAAAATTTGTATAAATATGTAGGATATTGGTTTGGGAAGGAAACATGCCCTAACCCTAATGAATGTAGAAAAAATTATGCATTGTATTAACCCAAATAATTATACAGGTAGAAGAGAACCATCCAGCCAAGTTTGATAAAAGAAATAATTATGTAGGTGAATGAGAGAACCATTAAGCTAGGTTCACTAAAAAAATGAATCAACCACTAAATATGGCTTATATATTCAATTTTAATGTTTTTTCTCATGTTAACTCAAGTTTAGTCCATGCAAATAAAAAATTCATGATCAAAATGGAATGAACAATGTTTAGGACCCCAGCATGAGCATAGGTTTTGATTGTGTAATTTTGATCAATGTAGAATGCATTATTGAAAGAGAATGGACAATATACATACCCACATAATGATCAAAAGCATAATAATAATGAATTGAAATGAAAATAATTTTCCATTCAATTGTAAAATGTGATATTATGTATATGCATAAAATAGTATCATGTCTCGTAAATCTATAATATCTGATATATAATGTCATGCATTTATATGCCAAATTGGAGAACTTATATCTCAAATCCTATTCCTATAAATTATTGTCAATATTTACCCAAGTGTGTAAATTTATTATCAAGTGTCTATAAATTGAATGCATATGCCCCTATAATTTGTATCAATGTGCTCATACTTATTATGTATTTAAACCAATCTCATATTTAAACCATTATGTATCTTTAAAATTAGTACTCTAATATAATTGTATGCTCATAGAGAATTATTAGCTATGACAAGCCCACTATAACTCCCCATTTTTTAGATGAGGGATGTATCCTATAAGTCACTGATATCAAAATAAGAGTTAATGGTATCATATCATGTATAAAGAGAGCATGATGTGATATCATTTGATCATGTGAATAATATGTCATCATAGTAATGGATATATCAATCATGATTTGTATGTAACATATGGAATACATGGCATGTAATTCACATGTATAGATAGATTTATCAATGAAACATGTATTATAACATTCTTTAAATAATATTACATAATTAAGTATATGATATATATCATAACACCACTCAATGTAAAAAATCTCAACAAGAGAAAGTATTAGTGTCACACATAAGGGTAAGGGCCACATATAAGGGATACAGTAGACAAGGCCAAGTACCACATGCAAAAGGACATACAAATATCTCAAATAAGGAACATCAAGGATGTTTCATCAAGCAAGGCCAAGGGCCACACATAATATTCAAACACAAATTAGCCTATTATGTAAAATAGTAATAGCCTCAATGGATCATAAAACAAAGAACTAGTCTACATGATTCATATGTATTAACTTGATATTGTAGTATAATGGGATAACACATATCACTGTGCAAGAAATGAGTAACTAGAAAGACACATGTAAGTAATATAAGTATCTAAACATGGTATAATTTTTTTAGAAATATATAAACTATAATAGTGAAAACTATGGAATAAGATGCCACCAATATCACCATTGGGTAGAAGGAAAATTAATATTTGTATGTCCATGTGTAACTCATATGTCCTGCATAACACTCATAAATGATCAAATGCATGTGTACATGTAAAAATAATTCATCTACTAAAAATGAGATAAATAACATATGTAATTAGTGTAAACTAATAATCATGTCATGCTCAGGCCTTGATTTTATACTATTTGAATGTTTTTTTATATTTTTTTATTATTTTGGAATATTTTAAATTTGAAAAAGTGAACCAATGATTGCATCAATTAGAGATTAATGGGGAGTTCCTAGATTAGATGGTGGAGGGCTAATCTATCATGGATGGGAGGTACTAATTATGGGTGGGTAAAGATATGATAAGGAGTCATGTGGTGCATCATATATATCATGATCAATGCTCATAAAACTCAAAGGATGATGAGTAACTCTAGAATTCCAAGGACTCTATGTTGTCCTCTACATGGTAGCAGGGTGTATCACTACCTATTTTTTATATGTAACATGATTAACTACCCATCATGTTATTTGAGTATGTAAAGTAGGATAAAAAATCTTCTATGGTCTATAATTCACTTTATGATGTGATCAGTGATAAAAACACTAGATGTTTAAATAGATCATGTATATGAGTAAAAATTAATTTTTTATGTTTATCATAGATAGGTTTATCGACCATCTTTGAATAATGATCGTGAATATGTGTATTAACTAATTATAGTGATGGTGGGGGTGGATGAGGACATATAAATGACTATAGAGGACACTCATATCATACATTTGTAACAATAACTACTCTATTATAGTGTCTATGATTTAAGAATTGATGCATTAAAGAGGAAACTATGTAAAGTCTCCACATAAAAGGGTGTATTAAAAACATGTCAAATACCTCATTAGTCTATAAAATTAGGAATTATGTAGCTAATATGTCTAATACTACTTGAAGATATAATAATGTGAATCCAAAGGCACTATGTTTCTATCTATAGAATCATTTAATTGATATTGATGTATCTTTAAAATCTTATCACTATGTACCTAAGGGATTGGATAAGTGCCTTCATGAAAATGTTTTTACTTTAACCATTATCAATCATAACATTATGCATATTTTATTAAGGTAAGATCACATGATTATTACATGAAAATATTAATTTTTATCAACTATATTATTTCATCTAATGTGATTATTGGTTGCTAAGGTTGAATATCTAAGTGCACCAATGATAATATCAAGTGGATGGTCATATGTTGATAGTGGAGGATCCATGTTGTATGCATAGTGTACCTCTAACGAGACCATAGTTTATATTGAATCATGTTTAGGAAAAGGATCAATAGAGATATAAAAGTTTTGTTTTATATTATTTTATGGTCTAGATTCATCTATAAGAGTGTCCAAATTAATAATGTTTTCATCTATGATATCTTGTATCTTATGTCTATCTTGAAAGATATGTGTTAACCAAATTTGACCTTTAGGTCAAATTTGGGCACCCCTAGGTAAAAAATTAACTTATATATGTTTTATGGGGTCAAAAATTATCTCACAAGGTGTTTTATAGGCTAATTAATGTCATTTGATGTTATACTAGCTTTGCTCCTTAGTTATTTTAGTCATTTTGGGTCATTTTGAGGTCAAAAAAGGTGTATTTAATGAGTTTTATGGATTTATTGGGAAGTTTGAAGGTTAAAAAACATGTTTTCATGCCCCATGTGTCTACTTAAGTCTTAATCAACTGATATAACTATAAATTGGCAAGTTGTGTAGAAGAAAAGGTAGTTTTCTTGAGAAAGGAGAAGAAAATGGCACTTGTGCGGCCCATGGGGAAGTTTGACATGTGGAAAAGGACCAAAAAATGTCTATTCAGATTCCCCATGATTATTTACATGTTTTAAATGATTTTAAAGTGCCATTTTTGGCTCAAAACCATTATATTCCTTCTTACCCTTCTTGGCAAGCAAAATTGACCTATAAGTTTGTACTTGGTACGGTCAACATAAGAGGTTTCAAGAAAAAATATCTTTTAGGTGTATTATAAGCTTAGTCATATTAAATTTTATGTTTTTTTTAGATTAATGTTGGTTTGAGCTTTATAAACCATTCCTAAGAATTAGACCTTTCAAATTTGCTTGTTAATCTATGCAACCTATAGTTTTTACTCTTGTTTGGGAAATTACTTGTAGTTCACTTTTTGAGATTAGTTACAAAGGAGGTTGAATCCATTATCCCATGTTATCCATGATTGGTTTCTCATTTTTATTTGTTTTTTATGATCCAACAAACTTATTTTTCAAAGAGGAATGAAGGAGTGAAGTTACAGTCATTTCTACCTTGTTCCAAAATGTTGGGCATTTTTAGAGGTTTTATGTGAATGGAAGATGATGTTTCACATGACTTATATCCATATGATCACCCTTTCCCATGTTTGGTTTCATAAAATCTTAATTTAGAGTAATTTCCCACCTTGTATTTCTCCATTATCAACTCTTTTCTCAAATTCACTTGTACCCATAGTTTTAAATCTTGTTTAACTTGCTCATGGGATGATAATCATGTTATTTTAGTTTTCAAAACCATCAATATTTGGAGAAAGATAATTTAGATGTTTGTAAAAGGTGTAAGTGTGGTCCCAAACCTATTCACCATGTTGAAATGGTCATGAGATGCCTATCATTGGTTTATTTCAGATGTGTGCAAGTGGTTTCATGTTGGAAAAGAGGTGTTGGAACTATTTTCAAGGTGTTATTGATGGAGATAATGTAATTTAAGGTTGGAAATGAAATTTAATGGTTTTTAAGCTATCAATAGACATGATTTTGCCCTAATTTCATGACCTACCTATATAACATGCCTAATGCATGCCTATAGGACCTTTGTTGATGTCATTTTGAGGTGTGGAAAAGATAATGTGTGTTACAACCTCTTGATATTATTATAGGTGCATTAAGGTGTTTGTTGAAGCATGAAAAGTTAATAGTCATGGATAGTTTCATATTTCTCATGTTCAACCCATTATTTGTACACCAAAATATCCACCTACAAGTGGCTAAGTATGGGACCACAAGGATTGTATGAAGAGAATGAAATAGTTTGACAATTCCTTCAAGTCTTGGTATGATATTCAAGCCTTGAAAGACCCATAAAAAGTGGAAAATGAGAAGAAAAAGTATGCAATAATGTTGAGGAGACAAGGAATTAAGTTTAGGGAAAATTTCCCTAAAATATCAAAATAGACCTCTAGGGGGTTTTGGTGTATCCCTTATGAAATATTTGAAAAAGGATTCAAGGCATAAAATGAGGTAAATATCATAGCCCTTATCATAGAGAGTCTACATGACAAAAATGGATGTAAAATAATAAGGGGAGATAGGTTTTTTGAGGCCTTAAATATGCCTCCAAAAACATTGAAACACTCCATTAATGTCTATAGGTTTAAAGCTTGAATGCTCTTTTGGCATCTAAAGAAGAAAATAGGATGAAACTCATGGTTAAGATGGTTAAACTAGTAAAATATTATACGAATGGGATGGAGACCATCACTATAAGGTTGATGCATGATTTCCAAGCTTCATGAGTGTCCACAAGTGTCCCTTGTATGGAGAATATACATCTACAACAGGGTTAGAACAATGACCCCAATCTTGATGCCTATTTGATGATTTAGATTAAAAAAATGTGAATACAGGTTTAGGCATGCATTTTTTGATAAAAAAGGGTTCAAGGGAGGTTCTCAAGTATCTTGTTCAGCCCTAGTCAAGACAAAGGACACCTAGAATAGTTTATAGGTAGAGTTTTTTAGTCCTCTAAGAAATCTTAGTCAAGTGAGTTCCAAAGTGCATGTAGAATGATTGGATTGTAAACATGATTATTTAAACCTATAAAAACTTTCTCCATAATTTATGATGATATTCATAAGTTCTAGGTAAAGTAAAATAACCTATAGGTAGAGGCAAACATAATGTCTCAGTCGTAGCAAGGAAACTCATTTTTTAGCCCAAGGAGTAGATAAGGTAAACAAAATGTATGGAATATATCAAATGGTTCTTTTTATCATGGTTAATTGTAGAGTCTTTTCACACTATAACCAAGCTCTAAAAAGATAAATATAACCTACAACATGCTCTAAAAGGCATGTGTCTCAGTCAATAGGTAGTATAGTACCCAATTTTGACCAAAAGTGCATATGAAAGCCAAAAGGAGTTTGGGTGATAATAATAAAAATTTCCACCTCAATTAAGGTCATGGTAACTTCCTAAACTACAAACATGATTAGAATAACCTAAAAAGGGTCTCTTAAACAATTGTGTTCACCTATAGCCACCATGTTGCAATTTTGAACATGAAGGTGAGATAATAATGTAAACTTGTGAATGAGATAAAGGAAGGTTATAATAAATTAAAACTATGTTTCATGATAGTTAATAAAGTGTTTACACAAGCCCAAAATTCTACCAAGGTGATCATCTTCCTCCCCTACTTGGCCAATTGATAACAGTTCATATTGTGGACTAGGAAACCATGTTTGTTAAATATCCAAGTATGAGGAATATAAGGAAAAGAGTGTTTTTGTATGAATTCAAATATTTATTATCATTAATTAGATATGTTCAAAAATGTTTAATAAACATAGAATCATTGGTTTAGCATGGAAGGGTTACTCTTAGTAGGGTTTGAGGAGAATGTAGGAAAATAGGCTTTTTGAGCATTTAGAGATGGTTAGGCACCTAAATATAATAATAAAACTAAAAAATATGGTAAAAATAATTTTAAATACTTGGAAAAACTCCAAAAATACTCAATTTTCCTTAGATATGAGGGCTATACCTCACTATTTTATCTTAGAGGTCAGCTAGTCTAGGAAAATTAGGCATTGGGAAAGTGAGCTAGTGAGTGTAAAATGGGTAAAGGGATTGATATAAAGCTTTTGAAAATTTATGAAAAATATTATGAGGTATATGTAAGTAAAATATATTGTATGGAATAACTATACAAAGATCAAACCCCTTAAGGTGAGTAAATTACCCATGCACATAGTCCAACTAGGCAAACTTTCACTAGGCCTAATTGGTGAATGAGAGAAGATGATGAAGAAGAGTGCTTATATGGTTATGTATTGGTTTTATAATCTAAAATGGTATGTGAAAATTAATAATACACCAACCTAACCATGAAAGATTCATCTTAATAGCCAATTCTAGCAAGGTTCCTATTAGACCTATTATGCTTTGAAGGGACTTAAAACTAATTGGAGTTCCAACTTCATTTATATTCTTTGTGGGTTATCTATGTGATTTACTCATCTTAGGGAGGGGAATATAGAAAATTTTGGACTCATAATATGCATAGGAACATACAAAGAAGCTATTTTTATCTTAGAAAGAGTCCAAGCATGCAAAAAGGGTAGAAACAATCTGGATAAAGTTTCTTCAAATGCTCATGTCTATTCTAAGGATTTACATGGGAACCAAAATAATTTAAAGAGGTTATCAAGATCCCTTAGCATTAATGTTTTGGCATCCAGTGTTAGGTTCAACATCAAATATTTATGAATAAATCTTAAGACCAAAACCTACATAAAACCCTACTAAACCCTCAAGTAGGACCCAATGGAGAAACAAAACTTGGAAATATATCCAAATGACATATTTTTACCATGGAATATATTATAAAATGTAGAGGAATACCTCAACCTATCCCCCACCAAGATGAGCTAAATAAAATTGTACATATGGGGTATAAAATATGGTTTTTATAACTATTTTGTGTATTATGTAGGGTATAGGAGGTTCTAAAGGATAAAATAAATTTTGAGAGAAATATTTATAATTTTTATAACTCTATATGGTCATTTATTTCTAATAAAAATCTTCCAAGTGTTCAAACAATAGATTTCCTTTTAGCCAGTCAAAACTCGCATAGGGACACAAGGGTGAAAAATCCAAGTGTGGGCCTTTATAAAGTGTTTCTGATGACTCTAAATACATGGAGGGTATTTAAAGGTATAATTAAATCCATTACATTTATTTTCATGGAAAAATAAAGCCAATATTGAGGCCAAGTGTGAGGGGTGACTAAAAATGGAGTTTTTTAGACTATAGATAGTGATGCTTTCCTTTTAGGAGTTTATAGATGAGTAAGAATGAAACAAATGAAATGAGAGGAATTAATAAAGTCCTTATCTCTCATTCCAATCATCTTACCTATCCCTAGTTAGTTTGTGTATGTTTAAATAGGTTCAAATTATGAAGGTAGTTTTTTTAGCCAAGATTGGGAATTTTATGCCACTTTTCATAAGTTTCATGACTTGTATGTACAATTGGTCCTCCTAAAATTTCATATTTAATTACATACCTATGTTTCATGCAGTTTTAACCCATTTTCTCATATTTAAAAGTTCCCAAATGACCTTTTGACTTCCCTTGTCTTGCTCTTCTCTTAAAGGCTATAAATATTGACTCTTTTAGCAACCTTCATTGGTTGATGGTGAAACCCTAGATAATTTTATACTTGAATGTATATTGAATAAATAAAAAATTTATTTTTCCTATGTACATGATATAAAAATTAACTGTTACTGCAATCTCATTGGTCTTGTCTAGTAGAAGATGATCTTTTCTAGCATGTTATCCTTGATTGTTCACCAAGTGTGTAGAAGAGAAATTATTACAAGTCTTTGTTAGTGTTATTTTCTAAGTGTATAAGTGTATTATAAGTGTTTCATGACTATAATCCATAAAGGAATCATTCATTACCCTATTAAGTATCAAATACTTTTTTGAACCTAGCTTATGAAACATTGATGTGACAATGCAACTTGAATTATGAGTTTTGTGTAAAAGAAGCCTTGTTTAGCTCTAAGTAGTATAATTTAAGTAAATAGGAGGAAATATAATATTTTTTCATCAAATTTAGTTTTCTTAGTTTGTTTTATTAACCCTTTTCATCCAAATTTGATAGGAAAGAAAGTACTTCAAAGAATACATCAAGGGAACTAGCCTTTCTAGATATTCATCTCATCAAATTGCTACCCACATCAAGAGATATGTTTACATTATTAAAATTGGATGAGGATAGATAATGAATCTCCTAAAATGGTGTAAGTCCAAGTGATAATTTTTTTTGGCATGCCTAGTAGGACTCTAAGTCCTAAAAAATTGTCCAAGATTGGTGTTGTTATTGGCATAATTACATCTACAAGAACATGTACATTCAGTACCTAGTATCTTCACTACATTTTTAAACTCTTTGGTTATTTATAAATCCCTAATTTCCATTCCAAAGGTGATGAATAGGTCTAATGCTAAATGTATACCTTTTGAGTTTGTGCAATTACCTTTGTATTCTTCTAGGAGATTTAGGTTTGTGAATACTGATCTTGTATTCAAGAGAGTTGGTATTTAATAATTATAAGATCTTACTTAGTTCAAACCCTAATACCCATATTATACATTATAATATAGTTATAAACCAACAATTTGTACCTTTCACCAGATCATCTCCATTAAATCTTTCCCAATATGACCAAAATCTAGGAGTATTCCTTAAGAGTGTTCCATGTTTTAGTGGAGAGAGTCCTATTAATACCATTAGACACATTATAAACATATAATTTTTTTAAATATCCATATTATCTCTCAATATAATGTGGCTATTAGGTTATTGGAACTATCTTTCAAAGGAAAAGATTTAGATTGGTATGGGACTTTACCTAAAAATTATATTGGTTCATGGGATGAACTAGGAGATCTATTGACTAAGAGGTTTGGAGATAAGAGTGATCATATATCACTATCTAATAAATTGACCATTATCAAGAGGGCACCATAATATTTTATGAAATATTTTAACAATACATTTAATAATACATGGGATAGGATCGTAGCCCTTGTGAGACCTACCCCAGATTATGCCTTCTTTTACTATCTAAAAGCATTGAATAGTGATGTGTCGATGATGATTCAATCCATGGGTGGGAATAAACTACTTGATACCTATGAGATATACATAAATTCTAATAATTTTATTTTTCAAGTATGGAAGATTATTCCTAGGCCATTAATGACATTGTTCCCTGATTTGCAACCTCCTAGTCAAGTTGCATTGCCTACCTTGGCTCCTTTTTTGAGTTAAGAAAAGTCTACCATTATCCCCACCAATGAGATTCATGAATTTAAAAGTTTTATCTTAAGTTTTAATAATGAATTGGTTTCCCTCAAAAGTAAACAAGCTCAAAGTTATATGCCATATCAGTCTTACAATCATTTTGGGCAAACAAATAGGCCTCTTTTTCAAGGTAATAATCAAGGACAAGGTAAAATCACTCAAGTTAAACCTTAAAAAAGTTCGAATACAAATCATACCTGATCTAATAAATATCTTGTTCCCACTCAAAACATATTTCTTCAAGAACAACCTTTCTATCCTCCCTATGACCAAAATCAAGACCAAGTTGCCTATGCCAATGAGATGAATAATCAAGCCATGACAATGCAAGGCAATCATACATCTCAAGTTTTAAATTTTGAGGAGCCAATTAAAATTATAATGCAAATTTAAATGGATAATGGAAAAATTCAATCATGTTATACTCTCATAAATCATTTGGGGAATTCAAGCAATGAAAATGCTAGTGTGTCCTCTAACACTAGATATAAGAAGAGAGTTGTTGAAGAGACACAAGGGGGTAATAAAATAAATATTTTTAATCCTACATAATCTCCAATGTTAGGTAGATATAACTCAAATCCTAAGGTGGATGAGAATCTAAAATTTCAAAGTTCAAAGCTAATTCTTACACATCCATCTTCACAACCTATACCATAAGGTATTAGTGCTTTCAAAAAGCCTCCCAAGGTAAAAAAATATTATATAAATGTTTTATATTATATGAATAAGTTTCACATGAATATTTCATTATGGGATTCATTGAAAATACCTGGACAAAATAACATGCTTCAAGAGGAATTTCAAGGACTTGGTAAGCAAGTTGGATCAATTAAGAATGAGAATGTTGTATTGGTAAATAGAACTCATCCCATTGATGAACAAGTGAAGAATAATGATAATAATCCTTCATTTTATCTATCCTTGATTATTGGTTATTTATTATATCATAATTTTATTATAGATAAAGGGGCTAGTACTCTAGTTATGCCCAAGTGTATAATTGATAAACTAGGCCTCAAGTATGAACCAATGGCTAAGGGAGTTTTACAATTGGATGAATCACCAAAAATAACTTGGGAGTATTCAAGGAATTGAATATAATTTTAAATTATTTCCCCACTTTATCCATTCCTCATGATGTGGTTGTGGTAGATTTACCTCCATACTTTTCTCTTTGTTTGTCAAGATAATTTACAGCTAAGATAGGTGGATACTCAGCAGCCAATTAGACATATATTATTTTTAAGATAATTTATGGTACCAAGGTGAAGATTGAATTAGAGCATATCCATCACAATCACTAATATCCTTACATGACTAAAGTGTCAAATGTTAATTATGCCATTATTGATGAAAAATAACTTCACATAGATCAATATCCAACATCTTCTGTTAAAAGAGTTTCTAATTCATATTTATATGAATGTGGGAATGAACATTATGAGAATTATCCTTACAAATTAATAGAGGAAGCTGGTCTTAGAGTGTATTGAATTCATGAAGAAGACTCTTTCATACCAAAATTGATGAATCCAAGTGAGAACATGGATGGTTTATGGTAGTTATTATTTGATGGATTAGTAAAGATTAGGGTAGGTGGTGGAAAATTTTGGCTTCTCCTTCCAAGGAAAGGTACCATTCCACTTTCAGATTTCAATTCTCTTATACTTGTAATGTTGAAGAATATGAGGCACTCATTCATGGTCTTGAGTGGGATATGAAAAGAGGTATGAAAGAGTTAAAAGCATATGGTGATAGTGAGTTGATTTTGAATCAAATAAGAGGCCAAAATGTGACTAAGAAATATTTTCTTAAGTCCTATAAGCATATAGTATGGGATATTGTGTAGGATTTCCATGCCTTCAACATCACATCTATCCCAAGAGAAGACAAAAAACATGATGATAGGTTGGTAGCAATTGGAGCTTATTTTGATGTTTCAAAAGGGATAAAAAAAGATAAGAACTAACCATATCTCAAGTTTATTGTAATTCCCTCCATACCTAAAAATTCCACTAATTTGCAAGTGTTTCATAGTGACCAACAAATAACACTTTTTCTATAAGAGGAGGTCAAGTTTTCTACAATAGGAGGCTGAGTTTTATTCCAAGAAAACAAGCTTTCTAAAGGCTTAGTCACACTTGAGATAATCTTCAATGATGATGATCAGTTAAAGAAAGAAAAGGTAAGCATGTATACTAAATAATAAAACTATGAGAGAATACAAATCTTCAAAGATAAGTTGCTTGCACTTGGGAAGGTATGTACTAATAAAGAGAAACATGCTTTCATTGAGTTATGCAAGGATTTTTTTGATGTATTTGCATGGGAATATAGTGATCTAAAAGGATTTGACCCAAACTTATCTCAACATACCATAGAGATAAATGAGAATGTTAAGCCTATTAAGAAAACACAAAGTCCAATCAATCCCAAGATTGAGCCTCTCATGAGGAAAGAGCTTACTAAGCTAATTGAGTCTAAGATTATTTTTTGTATTAATCATTCATCTTGGTTGGAAAACTTAGTCACTATAAGTAATAATAATGGGAAAATCAAGTAATGTGTTGATTTTAGGGACTTTCATAGATTTGATTTGAAGGAGCACTATCCTCTTCCTTCCATGGAGAAAATTTTACAAGTTATGGTAGGTAGTGAAAGGTTTTCTCTCCTTGATGGATAATCTAGGTATAATCAAATTTTGGTGAAAGAAATTGATCAATATAAGATAGGATTTAATACTAAATGGGATATATATGCTTATATAAAAGTGCCTTTTGGATTGTCTAATTATGGAGCTACATTTAAACATATAATGGATATGGATTTTCAAGAACTAATAAATGATGTTGTGTTGGTGTATCTTGATGATATCATAGTTTTTATAAGGATGAAAAGGATCACTTGAATCACCTTAGGTATATTTTTTGGGAGATATAGAGAGTTTGTAATATCTCTTAACCCAAAGAAGTGTATGTTTGATATCCATGAAGGTAAACTTTTAGGACACATTGTATCAAAGAAGGGCTTATCCATAGATCTTGAAAGGGTGAGTACAATCCTGGCATTATCTTTGCCCAAACACAAGAAAGGCTTGAAAAGTTTCTTTGGGAAAATTAATTTCATAAGGAGGTTCATTCCTGATTTTTTTAATTTAGTCCAGCCTCTAACTTCTATGATAAGGAAATATGAAGTGTTCACTTGGACAAGAAGAAGGAAGGAGAGTTTTGAAGAGATTAAAAAATACCTTGCCCAAGCTTAAACTCTTGCAAGTCCTAATTTATCAAAGGATTTCAACTTGTATACTTTTGGAAATGAGGAGGTAATCTCTACCATGCTTACTCAATCAAATGAAGGAAACTTGGAGAAGCCTATTACCTTCTTTAATCAAGGTTTGGAAGGCTATGAGGTAAGATACACCCATGTTGAGAAGAAATTACTTTCAGTTGTTAGAAGTATAAAGAATTTTAGGCACATGTTAGCTAACAACAAGATTCACATATTGGTACCTCATTATAGTCTCAAAGACTTCCTTTTGACCAAAGATCTGAATGAAAAAGGGTTGGCTGGATCATAAAAATGATGGAGTATGATGTAAAAATCAAGACAACCAAGATAGTGAAAGGGAAGGGGTTATGTGAACATCTTGATTTAGACTTGAAGGAACAAAAAGAGTTTATTTTATCACTTCATGATGACCTTGTTACAACTACAACTTCATCCTTGAGGATTTGGACACAAGATATGATTTATTTCCTTCAAAATGGTGAGTGTCCATAAGGTGTCCTAGATAGAGATAAATTAAGGTACTTTAGATTATAATATATTACTTATGTTATTTTTGATGGATTTTTATTTATAAAGGACATATTAGATGTGTTATTGAGGCATGTTGAATTAGATTATCTTGAGAAAATATTTCTTGAGTTTCATGATGGACCAACTGGTGGTCACTTTACTCCATGAACTACAGCTGCTAAGATAATGAGAACTAGATATTTCTGGCCTAATTTGTTCAAAGACATCCATTCTTAGATAATAAAGTGTCAAAAAATTTCCCTCTTTGATGGTAAAAAAAATCTTACTTCTTTGCCTCTTCATCCAATACAAGTAGACCAACCTTTTATGTAATAGGGTCTAGATTTCATAGGCTTAATCAACCCACCTTCTAGTGTTGGTCAAAAGTGGGTGTTTAATTCTATAAATTAATTTAAAATATGGGTGGAGGATATATATCTCAAGGAATTAAATGAATGTTTAGCTATAGACATCTATGAAGGCATAGTGACAAGGTTTGAGGCTCCTTCAACAATAATTTCAAATAATGCATTATTTTTCCTTGAAATGAAGACAAGTGAATGGGATTTGAAACATGACATATATCTTAGTACTTCCTCAAACTATTATACACAAGGGAATGGACTAGTTGATTCCATAAACAAGAATCTAATCAGGATCATAAAGAGGATAATGGAGGAGAACCAAAGGACTTGGCATTCTAAATTGAAGATAACTCTTTGGGCTGATAGGATCACCCAAAAAAGAGCCATTGAAATATCACCATATATACTTATTTATGGGAGAGAAGCTATAATACCTATTTAAATTGAGCTACCAGCCTTGGATCTCACTTATCAACTGGAGTTGATGGAGAATGAAGGCATGGAAGTTAGGTTGTGTGAGTTGATGGAGCTTGAAGAGATTACAGATCAAGTAATGAAAACTATGAGAGATCACAAAGATAAAAAAAAGAGATAATTTTATAATAATTCCATGCCAAGAAGCTTCCAATAAGGATACATTGTTCTAAAGTGAGATGAAGATAGGGCTAAACCTAGAAAACACACAAAGTTTGATGCTTTATGGAGTGGCCCTTATGTTATCACCCAATGCAAGAAACATAATGCTTTCCAACTCTCAAAGTTTGATGGAGAAGATCTTCATTTCCAATTCAATTGGATATATCCCAAACATTTCTACTAAGGTATTATTCTATCCTTATACATAGTTTATTATTTTCTTTGTTTTTCCTAAGTACTAATGCATATGTGTGAGTCTTGTTTATGTCTTAATTTATCTTATGTTTTCTTGGTGTGTTTTGGTTGTTTTCTGTATGTTTTAGTACATTAATCTATATTTTTCCTCAATAAATCATTTACTCTCTTGGCCCATGGTAGGATAAGGGTGTTGGTCTAGTTAGTATAATATGTATACTACCCCTCTTAAGTCACCAATTTGTTGACCAAATTTGACTTTTAGGTCAAATTAGGATACCCCTACGTAAAAAATTAACTTGTATAAGTTTTATGGGGTAAAAAATTATGTCATGAGGTATTTTATATGTTAATTAATGTTATTTTATGTTATAATAGCTTTGATCCTTAGTTATTTAAGTCATTTTGGGTCATTTTGAGGTCAAAAAGGGTGCATTTAATGAGTTGTATAGATTTATTTGGAATTTTTAAGTTTAAAAAATATTATTTCATGACCCATGTGTCAAATTAAGTCTTAATATAATGACATGACTAAAATGTGGTAGGTTATGCAAAAGAAAATGTAGTTTTATTAAGAAAGGATAAGAAAATAACACTGTATGGCCCATGGAGAAGTGTGCCAAATGGTAAAGGATCATATAATTCCTCTTAAAATTCCCCATTATTAGTTACATGTTTAAAATTATCTGAAAGTGCCATTTTTGGCCCAAAATCATTATATTCCATCTCACCCTTCTTAGCAAGCAAAAGTGATCTGTAGGTTTATACTTGGTACAGTTAGCACAAGAGGTTTTATGAAAAATAATCTTGGGGGTGTATTATAAACTAAATATAATTAAATTTGATGTTTGGTTGTATATTAATGGTGATTTGAGGTTTATGAACTATTATTAAGAAGTTGACCTTTCAAATTTGCTTATTAATCTATGCACCCTGCAATTGTTAGTCGTATTTGGGAAAGTCCATACAAGTCACTTAATGAGATTGGTTCCACATGAGTTTGAATAAATATCTAATTTTATCCATGATTGGTTTCATATTTGTATTTGTTTTTTTGATCCAAAAAACTTAGTTTGCAAGGAGGAGTGAAGGAATGAATTTTTAGTTATTTTTACCTTATTCTAGAATGTTGGGATTTTGTAGAGGTTTTATGTGAATGGAAGATGATGTTACACATGAATCAGATACATATGATCACCCATTACCATTTTTGGTATCATCACATCTTACTTTAGATTAATTTCCCACCTTGTCTTTCTCCATTGTCAATTCTTTGCTCAAATTCACTTGTAGCCACAGTTTTAAAGCTCGTTCATGGGATGATAATAAAGGTATTTAAGTTTTCATAAACCATTATGAATTTGAGATATCTCATTGATATGTTTTTAAAATGTGTAAGTGTGGTCCAAATCCTATTAACCATGTTAAAATAGTCATGAGATGCCTATGCCTAATTTATCCAGATGTGTGCAAGTGGTTTCACATTGGAAAAGAGGTGTTGAAAATATTTTCAAGGTGTTATTGATGGAGATAATGTACTTGAAGGTTTTAAATTAATTTTATTAGCTTTTAATATATTCACCAACATTCTTTTTCCCTAATTCCATACCCTACCTATATAATATGCCTAATGCACACCTAGAAGGCCTTTGTTGATGTCATTTTGAGGTTTGGAAACGTTAATGTGTGTTCCAAAATATTGATATTTTTAGAGGTGAATTCATATGTTTTTTTAATCATACAAAGTTAAAAATCATGGATAGTTTCACATTTCTTATGTTCAACCCATTATTTGTGCACCAAAATATCCACCTACAAGTGGCTAAGTAGGGGACCAAAAGGTTTGTATGAAGAGAATGAAATATTTTGACAACTCGTTAAAGTATTGGTATGATATTAAAGCATTTATAGACCCATAAAAAGTGTAAAGTGGTAAAAATAATTGTGTAACCATGTTTAGGAGACAAGGAACTGAGTTTAAGGAAGTTTACCCTAAAATATCAAAACAAATCTCTATGGTGGTTTTGGTGCATCCCTTATGACATATTTGTAAAAGGCTTCAAGGCATAAAATGAGGTCAATTTCATATCCCTTATCATATAGAGTATACATTCCAAAAATGGAGGTAAATTATTAAAGAGAGATAGGTTGTTTGAGGCCTCAAATATGCCTCCAAAAACACTGAAACACTCTATTAATGTCTACAGGTTTAAATCTTGAATGGTATTTTGGCATCTAAAGGATAAAGTAGGACAAAAATCATGGTTAGGATGATTAAATGATGAAATATTATAAAAATGGCATGGATACCAGCACTATAAGGTTGATTCATGATTTCCATGATCTATGAGTATCCATAGGTGTCCTTTGTATGGAGAATATACACCTATAGTAGGGATAAAACAATGACCCTAATATTGATGGCTATTTTATGATTTAAGATTTTAAAAATGTGAATGAAAGATAAATAATGAATTTTTTTGATAAAAAATTTTTCAAAGGATCTTCTCAATCATCTTGGTCAGCCCCAATCTGGACAAAGGACACCTACAATAGTCTACAGGTAGAGTTTCTCAATCCTCTAAGAAAGCTCAGTCAAGTGAGTTCCAAAGTGCATGTATAATGATTGAAAGGTCAAAATTATGATTTAAAACTATAAAAACTTTTTCCATAATATATTATTAACTTCATAAGGTTTAGGTAAAGCATAATAACACATAGGTAGAGGCAAGTAGAGTACCTCAGTCATAAAAAGGAAACTCAATTTTGAGCCCAAGGAGTAGATAAGGTGAACACAATGTATGGAAAACATAAAATTTTTCTTGTTATCATGGTTTATTTGAGAGTATTTTAAAACTATAACCAATCTCTAAATAAATAAATGTAAGATACAATAGGCTATAAAAGGCATGTGTCTCAATCAATAGGTATTGTAGTACCCATTTTTGACTAAAAGTGCATATGAAAGCCAAAAGGATTTTGGGTGATAATATAAAAAATTTTCCGCCTAAATTAAGGTAATGGTAACTTCATGAAATAAAAACATGATGAAAATAGTCTACAAAGTGTCTCTTAAACCCCTGTGTTCACTTACAACCTCCATGTTGTAGTTTTGAACATGAAGGTGAGATAAAGAGGTGAAATTGTGAATGAGAGAAAGGAAGGTTATAATAAATTAAAAGTGATTAATGATAGGTAATATATTTTTTACAAAATCCCAAAATTTTACCAAGGTGATCATCTTCCTCCCCTACTTGGATAAAAGGCAATAACTCCTACTGTGGACTAGGAAACCATGTTTGCTAAATTTCCAAGTATGAGGAATCCAAGGAAAAGAGTGTTTTTAGATGAATTAAAAACTTAAGTGGCATGAATTGGATATGATAAACATGTTTAAGAATCATATAGGCATTGTTTTATCATGTAATGGTTAGTCTTAGTAGGGTTTGAGGAAAAGCAAGAAAATAAGTTTTTTTAGGCCTTTTTTAGCATTTGGAGATGGTTAAACACATAAATAAAAGAATAAAACTAAAACCTATAGTAAAAATAATAATAAAAATTTGGGAAAACTCATAAAATACATGATTTTCCTTGGAAATGATGGATATACCTCATTATTTTGTCTCAGAGGTTAGCCAGCCTAGGAAAATCAGGGATTCCCAATGTGAGTTAATGAGTACAAAATGGGTAAAGGAATTGATATAAAGATTTTGTAAATTTATGAAACATATTATGAGGTGTATTTAAGTAAAATATATGATATTTGAGCACTCTACCAATATAAAACCCCTCAAGGTGACTAAATTACCCATGCACACATTCTAACTAGGCAAACTTTCACTAGGCCTAGTTGGTGAATGAGAGAAGAAGATGAATACAAGTGCTTGGAGGGTTATGTAATTAATTTTTACGATAAAATTTGATTTTAAAATTCATAATAAACCAACCTAACCATGAAATATTAGTCCTAATAGCTAAAGCTCACAAGGTGCCTATTAGACCTATTATGCTTTGAGGGGACCTAAAACCAATTGGAGGTCCATCTTCTTTTATAGCTCTTGGTGGGATATAAAAATTATTTAGGAATGAAATGAAGGGGAATATAGACATTTTTTTAACTCATATTATGTATAATAACCTACAAGGAAGCTAGTTTTTGCCTAGAAAGAGGCCAAACATGCAAAAAGGGTAGAAACAAGCTCGATGAGGTGTCTTAAAATGCTCATATATTTTATAATGATTTTCATGGGAAAAAAAGGAATTGAGATGAGTTATAAGGGTACCTTATAATAAATTTTTTGGCATCTAGTTGTAGGTTTAACATCAAATATTTATGAATAAAGCTTAAGACCAAAAATTGCCTAAACCCCTACTAAACCCTCAACTATGACTTGATGGAGAAAATAAGCTTGGAGAGATATCAAAATGACATATTTTGACTATATAATCTATTGGAACATGTAGAGGACTCCATAAATATATCTCCCACCAAGATGAGCTATATAGAATTATACAAATGGGGTATAAAATAGGTTTTTTCTTACTATTTTATGTATTGTGTAGGGTAAAGGAGGTTCCAAAGGATGAAATAAAGTTTGGGAGAGATATTTATAATTATTATAAATATATATGGTAATTTATTTCTAATAAAAAAATTCTAAGTTTTGAAACAATAGCTCTCCTTTTACCCAATCAAAGTTGACATAGTGGACATAAGGGTAAGAAAGGTGAAAACTCAAAGTTTGAATAATGCCTCTAAGGACATGGAGGGTCTTTAAAGGTGTAATTAACTCCATATCATGTATTTTCATGGAAAATTTAAGCCAATTTTGAGGTAAAGAGTGAGGGGTGATTGAAAAAGGAATTTTTTAGACTATAGACAATGATGGATTCCTTCCAAGAGTTTTTAGATGAGTAGGAATGAAACCAATGAATAGAGAGGCATGATTGAATGAATTCCAATAACAATACCTATCCATAGTCATTTTTGGGATGTTTAAATAGGTTCAAATTATTAAGGTAGTTTTTTGAGCTAGTACTAGGAGTTTTATGCCACTTTTCATAAGTTTCATGACTTGTATAGAGACTTGGTCCTCCTAAAATTGTACAGTTAATTCCATACCTATTTATCATCCAATTTTAACCCCTTTTATTATATTAACAAGTGTCCAAGTGACCTTTGGACTTCCCTTGTCTTGCTCTTCTCTCAAAAGATATAAATATTGACTCTTTTGTCTCTTTTTAGTAACCTCCTTTGGTTGATGGTGAAGCCATAGACAATTTTTTACTTTGACTCTTGAATAAATAAAAAAGTTAATTTTCCTACTTACATGATGTACAAATTTATTTTTATTACAATGTCATTGGTCTTGTCTAGTAGAAGATGATCTTTTCTAGCATGTTATCCTTGATTGTTCACCAAGTGTGCAGAAGAGCAATTATTACAGGTCTTTATTAGTGTTTTTTTATAAGTGTATAAGTGTCTTAGAAGTGGATCATGACTGTATTCCATAAAGGAATAATTCATTACCCTCTTAGTTATAAAATACCTTTTTGAACCTAGATTTTAAAACATTGTTGTGATAATGCAACTTGAATTGTGAGTTTTGTGTGAAAGAAGCCTTGTTTGGATCTAAGTAGTATAAGTTTAGTCAATAGGAGGAAATATAATATTGGTGCATCACCCTTAGTTTTTTTAAATTTTTTTCTTAACCCTTTTCATCCAAATTTGATAGGAAAGAAATAACTTCAAATAATGTATCAAGGGAAATAACCCTTCTAGAGATTCATCTCATCAAATTGTTACCCACAACAAGATATATGTATCCATTGCACCACTTCTATGAGGAGAGCTAGGAATCTCCTCAAATAGTAAAAATCCAAGTGACAACAATATGTTCATTTAATGTCCCTCAATTTTATGATATTTAAAATATTCATTACCATTATAGTTCTTTGGTATAGGTCTGCTTGGATTGAGATCTTATGGGGGAAGGAGTTTTATAAGGTTACACTTGAGCAACTTCTTTAGTATCACATAGGAGGTGATGCTAATTATGAAAATTGACTATTTGGTGGAGTTGTCAATTGTAACTAGTTTTTAGGTTGAGACCCTACATTAAATGTAATTTTCATCTCATTATTATTATCATTTTATTTGAAAATGGGCTACCAACAAAACTAAGTTTATTCATTTTTATGGATACCAAATAATTTCTCAATTTACCATAAAATTACTTCAAAAATTGGTATAAAATTAATATTCAACATTTAATAACTCTAAATATAAAAAACACATATTTATAAACTCAAATATAACAAACATGATGATTTGATAATGAAGTTCACCTAATAGGTCTAAATCTCTGGGTTCGATAAGACACAAAATGATATATAGATGATGAAAAAATAACAATATAATTCTTACATCAATTTTCTAAATATGACCAATTCCAATGTGATGAAACTCTTTGACTCTATAGTATGATGGGATTTTGTAATAATATTTTCTATGTTGAGCTTCTTCTCAATACTCTTTCTCTCTTCTTCTCCTTTAATTCTCTAATAAATCAGAGCTTAGAAATTTGAAAGTGAAAACTTGTGATGTTTTGCATTAATTTGCAATGAATTCTCCAAATGGGTTCTTAGGTTTACATAATATTCCCAAACCATATAGTTATGGACATTATATTTATCTATAAGATTAAAATCCTAAAATCTAAGGGAGGTGTATTATATCTTTTCATTTATTTATTAAAATGGCATGGAATACTCAATAATAACCAAAACCATATTATGGGGGTTACTAGGTTGAACCACCCTTCATATTTAAATTTTTAGATTAGCCTTCCATGCATGTAGATGGTAAATATCCCACATTTATGGGATAGTCGATAAACATGGATTTAAAATCCATTTCCAAAGTCTTATAAAGTGGTTAAGGAAGACCACATAGTCTATAAATTTGTACTCGGTGTAGAATAGTTGTCTTAGGTGTTCCATGTGGTGGTTGAGGTGGAGGTACCATGTGTTAAGCCTAACCAGTGCCCAATCAATGCCATGTGTTAGGCCCTGATTATGTCACTTGTTAAATTAACAATGATCCATTTTTTTCTCATGTGTTAAGAAACCATTAGTTAAAATTTTAGGATAGATTCTATGCCATGTTTTAATATCTAATTAGTCCACTTGGTAGGTTATAATTCATCCATGTCATGTTGGCTTGAAATTGTACCATATTTACATGTATATATTTTTTTCCATATCTTATGTATATGGAATCTTTTTACCCTATTCAAAATGTGTTAGAAAGATATTAACAAACTCTTAAATGTGTAGAATTTTTAAGAAGATATGAGACCATATAATTTAGTCTCTAGTGGAGATCCTCCTAGATCACTCCTCCCCAATAAGATGATTTTGATCCACTATAGTCTTCATTCTCAAAAAATCACTTACTTCACCAAAGTTATCTTCTCTAGTTCATGATTATGGAAGGTGTTAAACAATCTCTCAAGTTTACCCTGGTCAATTTCTCTCCCATGAAGGATATTACTATCTAAAATCTATAAAATAAATATGAAAAGAGTTATTAATTTCTTATCTTTACCAAATTACCTATACCAAAGTGTCTTGATTCTATTGGAATATTATCTTACCTTAATTATATTACATATGGTTAAGGTGATTTATATCTCTCCCTATTGTATAATAAAGGTAGAAAACTATGTTGCAAAATAAGTGATGTTATAATAGGTCATCACTTGTATAATTTTTCCCTTCTTGGATCTTAAATGTAGCATAAATTTTGGAATTAAACTACTTGTAATATAAATAATTACAAACATTGCCCTAAAATTTTGGGTCTTATACAAATGCTTCCCAAATTTGGCTCTTATAAATATGCATCCAAATTAATTTCACATGTTCAAATCAATACTAATTTAGAAACATATTTCTAAGAGTGCCTCTTTACCTATCTTGTTCAATACTAAAAAAAGGTAAATAAACTACATGCTAACATAGTCAACATAATTAAAAATGATACAACCTTATTAACATGGGATAATCATTATGCCTTTCACTTGAAATGGATTATCCGTGTTACCACTCAAGGAGTGATCTACCTCCCTAAAATGTATTAGTTACTTCATACTTTCAACAAGGAATCCCAAATCTGAATTAGAGGGGAAAATTAAGTATACTAATCAAAATGTAGCTATACTAAATATAAACTATCTATGAAACTAAAAAGCCTCTTACTAACCTACTTTGATGGGTGTTCCTTCTTGAGTTATTCAATGGAAAGTTGGCTTCTTGGATTATTGGTGTTTGACTAAATATTTCTTGTTCCTATTGGAGGTTTTAAAATGATGTCTCTAAGGTGACCAAGGATGATGATGAGGTGTCATGTATACTATAATGATAATGACAAAGTGTGCTTTAATGTGCTTCAGTGTTATTACATAATTATTTAGTGTTTGATTTAGTGAGGCATTTGGTATATGTTATTGATGGTATAGACATGTTTCAAAGACCTATAGGATGCTATGAGTGCTTAGATTGATAATATAAGTGAAAAAAATTCATAATAATAGTCGTATGAATGTCTAAGCTCAAGTATTCATCTTGATAGATAAGGCTAAGTAGTTTGATGACATCATAATTCACATGTGTGAACATTTCAAGAGTAGCTTGATATATGGACAAATTCACCTATGTAAGGAGATCATATGTTTCATGCTTCAGGTTTAGATATGGACTGTAGAAAAAATTATTAAGGTGAAAAGTTGGCTTCTCAAACAAAGTTTACTAATCTCCCATACTTAGCCAAATTTGTGATATCGAAGATCTAAAATGAATGTTCAATTTGATAAAGGACCTAATGGTGAGTATTTTATCTAACTAGATAAATATCTAACAGAGTGTGTGATCTTATCAAATAGAGATCAATGACATGAGTGAAGTTAATTTATCAAACATTCCTAAGATTACATGTGATTGTGACATGTGTCTCAATCTTGATGATTTGATAGAAGATCAATGGAACATGGGTATTCATATAGATGGAAATTAATGGTATAGTTCAAGTCAAATAATCAATGTACACAAAAGGCACATAGAGCTACCAAGTGGCATGATCTTAGAAGAAAGAATCTATGATTAACAATGAGAATTAAAAATTTAAAGTCATGATACTTCTAAGGAGATTAATTATGCATATTTGTTCAAATTTTCTAAGAAACACAAGATTATGATAATGTGTCCAATGTTTAGTATTTACATAAGACCATTGGAATTTAATATTCAAATTTGTGAAGGAAAATTAGTCTATAGTTTTTGAGTTATATCTTTTAGTCTAGGACAATTTCATGTTGGCGTAAAAATAAAAGTTAAAGAGGACTTCAAGGTACATTTATAAAAATTTATTAGAAGGTATGAATGTTTGTAAAGGTGTAGATATGGAGATTAAAAGTTGATTATTTGTTTGTTCATGGTTCTCTTGTGTATAGAATATTGTTTCAATAATTTATGTTTTAGTAGATGAGTGTTTTGGTAGGAGTAATCACTTAAAGATGTCATAGAGGTTATATGGAGTGGACCCATGTATTTAAAAGTTATCTTGTGTTCTTCTTTTTCTTGATGAAGTGAAAATGGGATAATAGGTCTCCATGAAACCCATAAAGGATACTAAGGCCTAATTGAAAGGCATAACTACTTAAGTGTGACCCATACATGCTATGGTTGACATGTAAGGATGGTATTGAGCTATGTGTTAACATGATATAAGTGTTAAAGGTTAAGGAAACTATTATTGCCAACCTAGAAGCTGATATTCATGAAGACTCTATAAAAAGTGAATATCAAAGTAATGGTTTCTATACTTGAATGTGGATGTGTTGTGAGATCAAAAGAAAAAGACAAAGTAAAGAGATCAAAGGGAGTGTAATTAATGGATGGATTAAAGTACATAATAGATTAAGGATGAGAAAATAAATCTAAAGTGATTAAAAAGGGGTGTTTGGATGCATTACATGTATGAACAAGTTTGTGTATGTGTAAAGAGTTGAAATAGAGGTATTGTACATTATTTTTATAATCACATTGAAATACAATAATAGTTCTAGAGTTGTTGATTTCATAGGTGTTATGTGGGTGATAAACATCTAGAACAAGTGGGTGCTTATTCATATTAGGGTTGGGTGATCATTATGAAGTGGGTGCTTCACTAAATGGTATCATGTTTGTGATCATCTTATAGGAAAAGTATTCCATGTGTTTATAGGACTGAAAGTGGGTTTTATTCCCCATGAAAGTTTCCCACATAATTCATGTGTTGTGTGTATGATCTTGCATTCTCTCTCTTGTTAATTATTATGAATAACTTGTATGCTTTATGAATACTTATGGTCTTTTATTAAGAGTTTGAAAGAATTATAATTGAATTTTGAAATATCTTGCATTACTGATTTAGCCCACATCTTAATGATTATACCTCTAATAATTAGTATCAAATCAAGACCTTCATTACAAGTTTAACCACTTGATGGTAATATAAGGTACAATATGGAGTCAATAAAAGTAGGGTTTATTTACAAATAAAGCACCATTGTTAAATTGGTTAAATTATTATTTATAGTGTAAAAATGAGGGCATACATCATGTCTCTAGGGTTTAATACTTGGTAATCTATGATAGATGGTTATACTACACCAACTACTCCTCCAACTAGTGATGCTGACAAGAAGCTGAGTGAGAATAATTTTAAAGCTATGTATGCTATCATTTGAGGTCTATCTGAGGATGAGTTCACCAAAGTGATCCATTTCAAGTCTACCAAGGAAATTTAAGATAAATTACAAACTATCTATGAAGGATAATCAAAGGTAAAACTAGCTAAATTGTAGACCTATCGAAGGTAATTTGAAGGTCTCAAAATGAAGGAAGAAGATATTGTGGCATATTATATTCTAAGGGTTGATGAGGTAGTAAACATGATTAGAGGTCTTGGAGAGGTGATTGATGAAACTACTATAATACATAAGGTATTTAGGACTTTTACACTCAAGTTTGATTCAAAAGTTTCTATTGTAGAAGAAAGTCATGATCTCACTCAATTAAAGATGGATGAACCACATGACATCCTTAATACATATGAGATGAGATTTGATGAGGATAAACAAAGAAATATGGAAGCAACATTCATGACAGAAATGAATCCAAAGAAGAAGAGAACTCAAGGTAAGGAAGTCAAGTATGATGATATTGATTAAGATGAACTAATTTATTTGTTTATAAGGAAATTAAAAATAGGCTCATGAAATTATAAGGGTAAACTACATTTCTAATGCTTCAATTATGGAGAGGTAAGAAAATTTGCCAATAAGTGACCTCATAAACATAAAAAGTATGATGATGAAGAGCATAATGAAGACCAAGATGAAAGAAAGAATACATTCAGGTCTAATAAGAGGAATAAAGGATTTAAAAGGTATAATGACAAGAATATTATCTATACCAAAGAAGATTTCAACTCATCAGATGAGAGTGAAGATAGTGATTCTTAGTTTGATAATAAATATGATGGTCTTGTTGAATATGAAGTCCTCCACAAGGTTGAAGAAGAAATTTACACATATCAAAAGGAATCTACTTGGAGTGACACACATAATAAAAAATACAAGGAGGAATGTGAGACTCAATTGATGAATACCCTTTAATATCTAAAGATTGAGAAGAAGAAAACCAAGAAGTTGAAGTTACATATGAAGGACTATGCAGATCAATTCAATATATATGAGCCTAGAATGTGTACAAACTCCAAAGAGCATAAAGGTATAGTTAACCATATAAATAATCAATTATAAATCCTATCTAGAAGCTTGAAATATAAATAAGATGAGTGTTCAAAGTATGTGATTGAAAGTGAGTCATTGAAAGCTAAGTTAGAAAATACATCTAGTAAGATGAAGTCATTTGTGATGTTTGAAAAGAGCTCAAGTGATCTAGATAATATTTTGAATAGTCAAAATCATGATAGTGATAGAACTAGATTTGGTTAAAAATAAGAAAAAAATATTTCAACTCAAGATAAGGTTAAGACTAATGTGAATAAATAAAATCAGACCTTGAGGGTCAAAAATTAGTCTTAGACTGAAGATGTTGGCAAAATGAGGACAAGTCAAATTAGACAACCAAATACCCTGAGGTATTCAAATTTTAATTGTTACTTCTATACTTGAAATCAATTTGGTCATAGGGATAGAGAGTGTATAATACTTTCTAAGAATGAGTGGAATCATTAGTCAAATAACATGAACAAATTTAAGATCTTTAGTTGTTATGACATATGACACATTGCAAGATTTTGTCCAAATCAGGGAAGGTAAGTTGAGTTCACTTCAATAAGAATGGTTTTATACAAATGTAATTATAAAGGTCATATTTCCAATAATTTAAAAAGATCCTTTGTAAAAATGGCATAAAATTCATTGACACCATAAAATGGTTCAAAGAGATTAAGGCTAAGAAAGAAGAAAAGAAACAAAACTCTTACAGTGCACCAAAGGAAGAAACAATGTTTGTTCAAACAACTTTTCACACTCAAGAAGATGAGAAAAAGAAGTGATACATAGATATTTGGTGTTAAATTCATATTATAGGATAGAAGATAAAGTTCATCTCTCTCAATAATACCAATCTAGGTTCAGTTAGATTTGGTGATAACAAATCTGCTAATATTATTGGAAAAGGTACTATGAGTCTTGACAATGGTAATACTAGAATTGAGAATGCCTTATACATAGAAGGTCTCAAATATAATATTTTAAGTGTGATTCAAATGTGTAATCAAGGAAATATTATAAAATTTCATGATAGGTAATGTGAAGTTAAAATGGCAAAGTATGGAAAAATAATTACAAATATTCATAAAACATAAAATAACTTGTATATATTTTATGAACCTAAGAAGGAGGAATATTTCATAACTTAATTGGATGAAAGATAGATTTGTCATATAATAATTAGACTTATAAATTTTGATAATATGTTAAGGATTAGTTCAAAGGGGTTTGTAAGACATATGCCAAAAAATACCAAAATTCCTCATTCTCTCTACAAAACAAGTCTTCATGGGAAACAAATCAATAAGAGATACAAATCCAAGGAACATTTCACTACAAATCTATTAGAATTAATCCATACTAATATTTTTGGATCTATGATAACTCAAATTATTCAAGGTAATAATGATTTCATGCTTCTCATTAATGATTTTACTAGGATGACTTGGATATGTTTTCTTAAAGAGAAATCTAATAATTTTTCAAGATTTACAACATTAAAAACACTTACTAAAAATGAAAAAGAATTTAAAATTAAGTGTTTAAAATTATTTAGAGGAGGTGAGTTTTGGTCTCATGAATTTGATGACTTTTGTGAATAATATGGGATACGCAGATAATATTTTACTGCTAGAACACCATAACAAAATGGTGTTATTAAAATGAAAAATAGAATTATTCAAGAAATGAGTAAAACTATGATTCAATATGCTAAAATATTAAATGGTTATTAGGAAAGGTAGCAAACACTTCAGTTTACATTCTTAATAGGTGATAAATTAGAGTAAATGGTGATAAGACTCCATATAAGATATCGAAGAATATCATTGGTAATGTCAAACATTTTAGAGTATTTGGAAGTAAGTGTTATATCAAAAGGAATGAAGAAAATATTGGCAAATTTGATTCAAGATCTATTGAAGGCATCTTGTTAGGCTACTCTTTATCATATTTTCCTATAGATGCTTTAATAAGGGACTTCACAAGATTGTTGAAAGCTCAAATGTGAGTGTAGATGAGACAAATAGAGTCAAGAAGTCAAACTTAAAAGTAAGTGATATTATTTAAAATTATATTTCAAATAAGGATGACTTATCTATTCAAATAGATGATGAAGATGAAGAATACGAAGCAAGACTTGACACTAAATCTCCATATAAGAGAATACAAAAGGATCATCCTTCTTCCCAAGTAATTGGTAATGTAAATGCAAGGTTACAAACTAGAATAATAATGTTGATCAATTAGAATAAACAAAACACTATCTTGTTGTCATCAGTTGAACCCAAAACTTTCTTGGAAGCTAGCAAAGATGAAATTTGGACATGTGCTATGGATGAAGAACTTGATCAAATAGTAAATAATGAAACATGGGCTCTGGGTCTAGACTAAAAACTAAAAATGTGATAGGCACTAAGTAGGTATTTATAAATAAGATGAATGAGAAAGGAGAGGTCACAATAAATAAAGCTAGAATAGTGTGTAAAGGATATGATCGAGTTAAAAGGATAGATTTTAATGAGACTTTTATTTCAGTGGAAAGGATGGAAGCAATTAGACTCTTCTTGACATATGCTAGTTTCAAAGATTTTAAGGTATACCAAATGGATGTGAAATATGCCTTTCTGAATGGAAACTTAGAAGAAGTGTACATTGAGTTACCTAAAGGATTCTTCTTTTCAAGTGATCAAGACTATGTATGCAAATTGAAGAAGTATTTATATGGTCTTAAAAAATCTCATAGATCTTCATATGATAGACTCAAAAAGTATCTTTTTAGTCAAGGTTTCAAAAGAAGGGTAGCTAATAGAAATTTATACATTAAGATGAAGGTAGTCATAAATTAATTATATTTATCTATGTTGATGACATCATATTTGGTTCTGGCAATGACAATATGAGTAAAGAACTTATTGATGTCATGAAGACTAAATTTGAGATGTCTATGTTGGGAGAGATTTCATTCATTTAATATTTCAAATTAACCAACTAGATGCAAGGATGTTAATTTCACAAGATAAATACATCAATGACATGCTAACAAAATTTGATACGAAGTGTAAGCTAATGAGTACACCAATGATTATAGGATGCAAGCTGAGTAAGCAAGATGACTCACCAAATGTTTATCAAACCTTGTATAGATCCATGATTGGAAGTATTTTGTACTCCACTACCTCTAGACCTGACATAATGCAAATTGTAGGACTTGTTGGTATGTTTCAAATTGATCTTAGAGAATCTCACTTGAAATTAGTCAAAAGAATCTTTAGGTATCTTAAGGTCACCATAGAATATGGTTTATGTTATTCTAGGAACAAATAATTCACTCTAAAGACATACATTGATGCAAATTAGGATGCTTGTGAGGATGATAGGAAAAGTACCAATGCTGGTGTTTTATTCTTGGGTGAATGTTTGGTATCTTGGCTAAGCAATAAATAAGCCTAAATATCCCTATCCACTATAGAAACTAAATATATATATGCTAACTCATGTTGAAATTAATTTATATGGTTGAAACAAACCTTGGAAGACTATAAGGTAAGGCCAAAATAAGCTTGTCTCATCTACTATGACAATACTAATGCAACTAATATCTCAAAGAATCCTATAATGTATTCAAAAACTAAACACATTCCTACTATATATCATTTCTTGAGAGTCCAAGGGAGTAATCAATATGTTAAGTTGGAATATATGCTTATAAAGTAATAACTTGTAGGCATTATGACCAAAACATTAAAAAAAGAAACATTTGAGTATCTAAGATAAAGATTAGGAGTCATCTCATTGTCTAAAAAATAATATAAGGTTTTTGGTTGGGGGGAGCAAATAATTCATGAGCTTGCTCTAGCCATCTATAGTAAAATGTTTCAAGTGGAGAATGGAGTTGGGGGGAATAACTAAAATAGTTTGAGAGGCTTGAAGAGATGTGCATAATGTAAGGGAAAGTCTTTCTTAATGATTATCAAGGTGAATTCAAGAAATTTTTATGGCTCTTATATGTTTTATATTCATAGAATAGAGTATGATAAAAGAAGAGTATAGTTTCGAATCATGTTTAAGAAACTCAAGGTAAGAATAAGTATGCACGGTGTTAGGGGGAGTTTGTATCATCTCTTATACATGGTCCTTTCTTATTGTTGGTTCTTGAAATCTTTTCAGGTCCTTAGGATCAGAAGATGAGCCCACTTTGTCATTATGTCAAAGGGGGAGAAAGTGCTTGAAAAGAGAGACAAAGTCTAAGCATAATATTTGTATTGGTGTTTGACATAAATGAAAAAGGGGGAGATTATTGGATTTTTTTCAATGATGTCTTCAATTTTACTAATGATTTTGATGAGGTGTCGTGTATGCTAGAATGATAATGACAAAGTGTGATTCAATGTGCTTCAGTGTCCTTACATAGTTATTTAATGTTTGACTTAGTGAGGAATTTGGTGGATGTTATTTACGGTATTAACATGTTTTAAAGACTCTATGGGATGTTATGAGTGCTTATAGTGCTTATGAAAGTGAACAAAATTCATCAGAATTGTCATTTGAATATCTAAGCTCAAGTAGTCATCTTGACAAATAAGGCTAAATAAGGAGTTTGATGACATCATATTTAACATGTGTAAAGGTTTGAATAGAAATTTGATATATGGATAGATTAAATTATGTGAGGAGATCATATGGTTTAATTTTTAGGTCTAGACATGGAGTGTAGTAAAAGTTATTAAGGTACAAATTTAGCTTCTCAGAAATAGTTTACTAAGTTCCCATACTTAGCCAAATTTGTGATATCAAATATCCATGATGAGTTTTCAATCAGATCAAGGGTTTAATGGTGAGCATTTTATCTTACCAAATAAGGATCTAATGGAGTGTGTGATATTATTACATAGATGTCAATGGTATGAGTGAAGTCAATTTGTCAAAGGTTCCTAAGATTGCATGTAGTTGTGACATGTGTCTTAATCTTGATGATTTGATAAAATATAAATGGCATGTATGTGTTCTTATAGATGGAAATAGATGGTGTGGTTCAAGTCAAATAGTCATTGTGTATAGAAGGCATACATAGTTGCCAAGTGGCATGATCTTAGAAGTAAGGATGAATGATCAATGGTGAGTGTTAAAAGGTTTAAGTGAGGATAATTCTAAGGAGATTGATGGTGTGTATTTGTTAAAATTTTACAGGGAGCATGAGATGATGACAAAGTTTCCAATGTTTAGTATTTACATAGTGACCATTGGATTTTAAATATTAAAATTTGTGAAGGAAAACTAGTCTATATTTTTTGAGCTATATCATTTAATCTAGGATGAATTTCATGTTGGTGTAAAAACCAAAGTTGAATAATACTTCAAGATACATCCAAAAAAAATTATTTTAAGGTTTGAATGTTTGTAAAGGTTTATATATGGATCTTTAAAATTGAGTTTTTGCTCATCCATGGTGTTCTTATGTACAAAATATTGTTTAAGCAATTTATGCTTTAACAAAAGAGTGTTTTGGTAGGAGTAATCACCTAAAGAAGTCATAGAGGTTATATGGAGTGGAACCATATATTTAAAAGTGATATTGTGTTCTTTCTTTTCTTGATGAATTGATAAAGGGATAATAGGTCTTCATGAGACCTATAAGTGCCACTAAGGCCTAATTGAAAGGTGTAGCTACTTAAGTGTGACCCATGGATGCTATGGCCAACCTGTATGGATGGTATTGAGATATATGTTATTATGATATAAGTATTAATGGTTAAGACAAGTATTATGTCCAACCTAGAAGTTGATATTCATGAAGACTCTATAAAAGGTGAATATCAAGGTAATGGCTTCTAGACGTGAATGTGGATGTGTTGAGATAGCATAAGATAAAGACAAAGGAAATAAATCAGAGGGAGTGTAATTAGTGGATGGAATAAAGTATATAGAATATTAAGGATAAGTTAAGAATTCTAGAGTGATCCAAAAGGGGTGTTTGTATGCATGAATTGTTTGATAAATTTTGAGTATTTGTGAAGAGTTGAAAAAGAGGTATTATACATTATTTCTCCAGTTATATTGAAATGCATTTAGTGTTCTAGAGTTATTGATTTCTTAGTTATTATGTGTGTGATCAACATATAGAAGAAGTGGGTGCTTGTTTATACTTAGGGGTGGGTGCTCCTTGTGAAGTGGGTTCTTCACTAAAAGGTATCATGTTGGTAATCATCTTATAGGGCAATTAGTCCATGTGTTTATAAGCTTGAAAGTGGGTTTTATTCCCCATGAGGGTTTCTCACAAAATTTATATGTTGTGTGTATGATCTTACATTATCTATCTTATTCATTATTATGAATAAATTGTATGCTTTATGAATGCTTGTGGTCTTTAATTAAGAGTTTTAAATAATTACAATTAAAGTTTAAAATATCTTACATCACTAATTAACCCCTCCCCCCCATATCAGTGATTGCACATCTAATAGTTCCTTATACTTTAAAGAGGATTAAATAACTTCCCTATCACATTTTGGATGAAACTAAAGATGAATCTTCTAGCAATTCTCAACCTACTGACCACTCATGTTATAATGAGTACAATAATTCTTGTCCATTGTCTTGGATGTCTAGTTATTCTCCACACTATCTTTTAGAGAGTGATATTTATAGCTTGTTTCATTTCTTACAAGGACATTATCTTCATTTTCAAGGACTTTATCTCTCAAAATATGGCCACACAATGTTTAATCAATCCAAAAAAGTACATGGATATAAAAACTAGATTGTGTGTGTTATAGGATCATTCTTTGCATAATCAAAATAAATAGTGGAATATTTATGTTTTGCATATCTTATAGAGTTTTTCTCTAAGCAAGACTCATTAGGAGAAAATATCTCATCTCCTCTTTAGAATTTTCATCTCTCTAAGGAGATGTATTTCACTCTTTATATGGAAGTGGCTTGGGATATTTCTTAAAGTGTCTCATGATTCATTTACTTTGGATCATTCTACAACTCCTCCTTTGCCACTAGTATATCCCAAACCTATATATCAATGTCTTCCCTCAACTTGTATGGTATTAGTCATCCCTTAACCTTTTACGCCAAGGTTTTCTCCATTAATACCCATTTTGGTGAGTATCTTGGTGCTAATAACCCAAGTATATTTCTCAAATTCACCAAAAAAATCATCTCTATTTTATCAAAAATAAAAATAACATGGTGTAGTAATTATTGTAGTAGGATATGTTCTCATTTGACTAGTAATATACATAGAAAAGTGAGTTTTATTACTATTAAATTCATAAAGCCCAACATTTTCATCTATATCAAAAGGAATTTCAGTATAAGGAACATTATCAACTTCTTTAGCTAAATTATCTTCAAATGGATTACCTAGCACATAGGAATATAACAAGTCACTAATGGATTCATCATATAATTTGATGGTCTATCCTATACCAAATTAGATCACATAAGTGTGATATTTGGTCATATTAACTCCATATCCTATTGTAGTATGAATTTCCTATTGAGATGCTAAGTATAAGCCTCTCATGATGATCTCATATGTCTCTATCAGGACTATGCCAAGAGTGACTCTATCTTATAAATGTCCTCCAATAAAAAATCTCAAAATTTATTATTTTTTTACTATTTCCAAAATTACTCCATTGGTTGTCCCAAATGTCTTGGCATGAGGCAATGGAATAGTAGCCAGTCTCAAACATTATATTATGTCTATTGTGGTATAACTAGCTCTATTATTCTATTAAATAATAAGTTACATAGATAATGACTTAGAGATAGATGGATTACTCTATATATCTATTCTTATAATGCAATATAGCCTCTAGTGGTTCCACTATTAGAGGTTATCATACTACTAGTTCAAATGATTGACTATCTCTAGAAATGACTGGTGACTTTTTATGCCCCTCAATTCTTTGTCTAAAATGATGTGGTGTTTGATTTGGATGAATAAACCAACACTATTCTATAATATTCTAAACTCTAGAATAATTTCCACAAATTTTTTTTAGAATTATTATATGTATCGAGATTCTTCTCAATAATCTTCCTCATTTCTCCTTTAATTCTCTAATAGAGGAAATCTTGGAAATTTGAATGAGAAAACTTGTAATGATTTTTAATGATTTGGAATGAATTATCTAAATGGGTTATTGTGTTTATATAGTGTTCCCAAACCCTATAATTATGGAAATTATATTTACCCATAGGTTTAAAATCCCAAAATCTAAGGGATACGTATTATCTTTTCTATTTATTTATTAAAATGGTGTGACATACTTGGTAATAGCCAAAATTGGATTATGGGGGTCAATGGGTCAAATTACCCTTCATATTTGTTTTTTTGGATAAGCCTCTCACATATGTTTATGAGAAATATCCCACATTTATGGGGATAATATATAAAACATGGATTTAAAATCCATTTCCAAAGAGTTATTAAGTGATTAAGGAAGACCACGTAGCCTTATAATTTACATTTTTTGAAGAATAGTTGTATTTGGTGATGTATATGATGGTTGAGGTGGAGCTGACATGTTTCAATCCCAATTGCTTGCATGTGTCAATGCCAATTAGTTCCATGTGTCAAGCCTTGATTGGGCCACTTTTATAATTGTCATTGGTCCATTCTTTGCCACATGCAAAGAAACCATTGGTCCATATGCCAAGTTATATTCTATATCATGTGTTAATATTTGATTAATTCACTTGGTAGGTTAAGATTCATCTAGGTCATGTTGACTTAGAATTTTTCAATCTCTATAGGTATATATTTTATATGCCATACCTTATACATATTGATTCCATTTGACCTCATTCAAAATGAGTTGAAAATATCTCAATGAGCTCTTCACTATGTAGACTTTTTTGGGAATATTTGGGACCATCTGATTTGGACTCTAGTGGAGATCCTCCCAGATCATCATTTTTTTTGACCTTATAATTTTAATTACTTTGAAAATTAATTATTGAATTAGTCTTATGGGTTGATGCTATCCCTCATTTTATGGATTGACTCATCAGCTAATTGGGATCTTTTGAATATAATTAACTTATGAAGTGGTGCTAATTTTTTTTTCAATAGACCATGTAATTCACTTTTAGCCATAACATGGGTCTTATTGTCTACCATGGTCTTGTATCAAGTCACATAATCATTAATTAGCTCATTGGACCCTTATTTTATCTTAATAATTTGTGTATAAGATAACTTCTGATTTATGTTAATAGAAAAGTGTATTAGGAATTGGTTTGATGGGGGGTTGAATCATCTTACCAATTTAAGAGGGAGATAATATAACCATATCAATTAATATTACTTAAAACTTATTATAAATAACTTAGTTAATAATTTTTCATTGTATTCATGGTCCAAGCATGCTACATGGAATGATCTAAGATGTTGCTCAGGATCACCTTTATATTTGTATAATGGGACCTTGAGGATATTAAAAAAACTATTATTAATTGGTAGGTTAATATATTAGGATATAATTGGTTGTGGATAAAATCATGTGAATCCATTGTATGCTTATCTCTTAATGTACCTTACTCTAGCTACAACACCTTGGCATGCAGAGCTATAAAAATATGCTCAAGGGAACATGCAATAATTGAGGTTGGAAATGGAACATTTATAATCATCTTAGGTGGGTTTAAGGTTTATTTTGTAGGCATAGGTATCAAAATATGTTAAAGGCCTCATGTTTCCCACAAACCTTGGGTGGATGTCATATGGGTCATTAGAGTTATAGGCATATGGGTTATACTGATAGAAGTGGTTTGATTACCTAATATAGAAGTACTAGTGTGAAATGATTGGATAGTATTGGTAAAATATTGTTGAGATACTTGCGATGTATAAAACTTAGCTTGGTGTGTGACATTTGATGCCAATATGAATTAGACAACTATACCCATATCTTTAGGACATTGATAGAGTCCTTCACAAAAATTGGATGAATTTAACTTGGTCAAGATCTACCCCATTAGTTCATTTGTATTAATTATATCTTGTCCCTCATAAATATATTAATCATTATGTTCATTTTGATTATCTTGATTATCATGTTCCAATCGATGAATATTAATATAATCATTTTTTTACACATATTCATTAATAATTAAATCATAATAAGAATAACAACATTCATAATATCTATTATACTTGAAATAACAAGAATATAATTATGTTTTATATGGCTCCCACTTAATGTTACACTATGTCTTAAATGTTTAAGTGAAATAGCCTTCTTAGATCACATAGGATGGGATCATATAAGAATGCAAATGGATAGGGATAAATTTATAAATATTTATTATATTTTGTATGGGGAAGATAAAATATTATATGTGAAAACCTAAGACAAAAATATGAAACCATAAGATAAAAATTTGAAACCCTAAGAAAAATATTTGAAACCCTAAGGGAAAACCTAGTTTTTTTACTATGTGATATGTGTACAGGTTCAATAATATGTTTTACCCAAATTTATATTAAAGAGTGAGATTAATATAATTAAGATATAACTTTAAAATATAATTCATATCAATAGATATGGTTTTCAAGAATAAATTTGAATATAAAATATTACGATTGATTTTTTCAATTGACAAGTAACATATGCTTAAATAGAAAGTAATAAATAGACCAATATACTTAGATATTATAGTTGAATATATAAATTTTAATATATTTTAGTAGTGAAATTTATGGATAACCAAGCCTATGGTTCATTTGGTTTTGGAACTGATTATTTATCTGCACTCATTCAAATTCATAAGATTCAGTCAATATCACTAATAGATATTGACCTACTAGTCAAAAATAACATAAGTATAAGTACACCACAATGATTGTACCTTCACATGCACTTGTATTTTGTTACTTTGTATTTATGATCCTAAACCTTAATGATGCACACAACTCTAGACATCAATCTTATTTGCTTTAAAAACCTAAGTGTGTTTATGAGGGATGGAAACCTAAAAATGGGGTAAAGTGTAAAGGGATGACCTGACCCAACTCACCCATTTATTGAGTGACCATTGCCTATGTATATAATAATCTAAGAAGGGAAGTCAAGCCACAAATATTTCTACCATGTTGTGTGTTTATATAATTATACTCCTCTAATATATGTATACAAATAATGGTGTGGCTTTTATACATGAAAATGATTGATCTAACTTGGATTTAGAGTAATTTAGACTTCATTTGTGACTTCTCTTAATGTTAGATTACAAATTTGGGAAGAAATGGGGAATATTTTATCAATGTGAAATAATATATATGTGTTTATTAGATAAGCTCCAAGTCCCTTTTGAATGCAACCTTGATTTGTTTATATATGGATCCAATTGAATAGTTTATAAAATCATTGGCAACTAGGATAATATTATGACCCTGAGGATGGATTTTATTTTATAAAATAGTCATTTCTAGGAGTGGGTCAATACCAATTATATTAATTCAATATATATTGATAATACTTACCAAATCTATCAAATTCAATCTTTGTATAGTCAGACAAAACTAAGAGTCTATATATGTCTATAAACAAAATTGAAAAGGATTGAAATAAATAATGAGATTATTGTAGGTGTGTAATAACATAAAAAAAAAATTGACTTATAATATAACATGTAAGTGTGAAATAATGGTATATTATGACATTTTTTGAGTTCTCAAGTCATGCATGATAAATTTGTGCCAAGGTTATCTTTTTTAAGTATCAAAGACCATATTTTATTATCTATATTTTCCTTTATATCCCATTAATCACAAAATAATTAAAGGAATAAGAATCCTATATAGTAGGATATTTCATATACGTAATGAGAATAGGTCATATTAAAGTTTTTAGCACATCCATATATGTATAGGATGAATGGAAACTATATTATTAAAGTAATAAATTGGTATAATAAAGTGAATGATGAATGTGGAAGGGAGAGAATAGTATTTAAGAAGCTATTAAATATTTATGCTAGGTATGTTATATTTTATGTAATGGTGCATTACAAGTTGATAAGGGTAAAGGAACAAGGGGAAAAAGAAAGCCTTTGGATGAAGTTTCCATATGTGGTGTCAACACATTATTCAGAGAGAGTGTTTGCTATGTTGGATTGGGTCCTACAAGACATTTCCAATGTAGAAGGAGTGGACAAGTATAGGAATCAATTGAGAAATAAATTATTAATTACCATTAATAAATTCACCAATGAGGAAAAATACTATGAGGATGATAGACTAGATATTGAGCCTGCATAAGAAATTGAAGAAAATTGGCTATAATGTTCATTGTTATGCATGCTAAAGATAGTATATGTAAAGATTGTGTGGATTGAGGTGGTGAAGGAAGAGGAAAAAATGAATAGATTTCAAAGAAAAGGAAGACAAATAAAATTAATAATACAATGGAAATGATAGAGGAGAAATAAATATGTAATTAATGTGTAAGAGAGTGAAGATAAGGATGAGGAGGATGAATATGTATTTTAGTCCAAAGAAAAGGAGGGGGAAACATGAATCAAGGATGAAGAAAGTGAGAAGGAAATAGATAATATCATGTAGATATAAAATGAGGCCAATAAAAAAATAATAATAATAATAATTCCACTAATGGAAGTAGAGATAAAATAAATCAAAGAGGTAGAAGAAAACAATTGTAACAACATTGTAAAATATTGTTGAAGACACTAAGCAAGATAATGATAAAGTGCACATGATAGGGATCATATCACCTCCTAATGTTCAAGAATGACTATTAAATAATTTTGGTGACATAAATTAGGAATAATAAAGGTAAGAAAGTACAAATCCAATGGAGAATTTGATGAAAAATGTTGATTTAGATGAGGAAAATGTATAAGAATAACATGGTGAGGATGTAAAAGATAACAAATAATTATTTTTTGAAGCATGTTGGATTTTAATGGTGAAAATATAATATTTTAAATGTCAGTTTAAGGAGATACAATTGAATGAGAATCTAAGGATGATGTAGGATATTCCAAATTATGATCCACATAAAATGTTTTTGAAACAATAAAGTTTGGGATTGATTAGAATAAAAAAAACATGGTAGAATACAAAATCAACTTAGATAAAGAGAGTGAGAAGGTGAAGAAGAGTCTTAAGTAAAAGAAACAAGTATTGGTAAAGGATAAAGAGAAGATTCTGCATGTACAAATATAAATAAAGGAGTTGATTGAATTTAATAGAAAATAAAGGCTATAACTTTAGGGGGAGACATCAATGGAAGGATTATAAACAATTGAAAAGCTATGTGTAGTCATTATTTGGTTGCTATGTGAGAACCCATGGTTCTAGATATTACATAACATACTAAATAACTTAAGAAGAAAAACATTGAATAGGAAAATAAATCATGGGAAAAACATGCCAATTATTTGAAGAAACTACTAAAATAAGTAGAAAAAAGGCAAAGGTATACAGATACATGTTCAAAGAAATAAGGAATATGTAGATTAAATTATTTATCAAATGAAGGGTGGTGAAAAAAATGAAGATATAGGATCACTTATGAAAAAGTAAAATGATAAGGTAGAATGTTATAAACAAGATAGATGAATTGAAATCATGGAAATTAGAATTGAAAAAGAAACACACAAATTTGGGTGTGAATCTTGATGAGTTATCAAAGGAAGCCTTTATGTAATAATTTAATATGCATGAGGTATATTACAATTTGAAATTAATATTTAAAACTTATGAGAAGACTTATGTATAAGAATGTGAAGGTATGTCAAGTTTGAAGTAATGATGAAAGTTGCATATGATATGGAGTCATTGAATGAAGCAAATGAAAGATGGAATAAGCTTGAGAATAAAATTAGGTAAGATGTTCTTAAAGTTTTAAAATAGAATAAATAAAATAGTTAATATGTAGTTGTATGAGGACAAAAAATAATATAGTATGGGGTAAGGTTAAGTGCACAAATTTGGGGGACAAAAAGGGACCTACTTGTGGACATGATTTTCATGAAACTTCAGAAATTTAAACTTATGTAGATAATTTGAGATGGCTACACTCAAAATTTGAAGATGATATAAGAACATGAATTTTATCATTTCAAGTTCAAAATTGAAGATGGTATAAGAAAATGAATTGTGTTATTTCAAGTCTAATTTCAAAAACATTTTTTTAATAAAATGGTTAAGTATAACTAGGTCAAACATCTAAAATTTGAAGAGGAACTCCTATTTTTTTAAGAAAATAGAGTAGATAGATGGACATGCAGTTCACCATTTTTTTAGAATCATTTAGTATTATTTGAAACGCTTTGGTGAATATTTAGATAAGATATTCTAGTTTGTGAGTGATAAATTTTTATTTTTTTCAATTATTATTTTTAATTAATTTTGTAAGTAAATAGATCCTAAAAACTGATAAAAAAATAGATAACCTACTGTGCATCCTGCTAGATACCTCAAAAAAATGAAATTTTATTTTTTATTTTTTGTATGTGTATAATTATGCCTATTTTATGACCATATAATGTTTTTTCACTTGTATCAATAATTTTGTTTTTACATAAACATGAATAGGCATGTATATTTATGGTATGCAGTGACCTAAAAAAGTTATAATTAGAAAAAAAAACATACTTTTAACCCTTAAAATAGTCCAATAATTTTAAAATTAATATATTTGGAAAGTGAAGAGTATGTTCATTATCATGGTAATAATTTTTTGAATTCTATTATTAAAATCCATAGTGTATTTGGTGATGGAAGTTGAAATTTGATGTTTTCTATGAAAAATCTTTGACTTAGATGTAGATTGATAGGTCTAAGCCTTTAGATCAAGAATCTAAGCTATTTACAAGCCAAAAATCTTGGAATTTTGAATTAAAATTTTAATAACATGTACTTAGTATAATGCATATTCACTATAACATGTATGCATTATTGTGAAAATGCACCCAAAAGCACAAAATAAATATTATTATTTGTTTTGGGTGTAAAGGAATAGGAACACATATGACTTCATGTTGATTTACACCCAAAAACACAAAAAGATCTATAGGAAGGTAATATTTACTTAAAGTTTATATTTACTAAAATAATTGCTAAGTTTACATTTATATTGTTACATTTTATTACTTATAATTTAAATTTATTGTTAAGTTTATATTTATACTATTAAATTTTATTCCTTATAATTTACATTTATTTTAGTAAATATAAGAAATTAGGGTCACTCTATATCTGATAGAGTTGGTCTCATAGTTTCATGCCTTATGATGTGGAAGATAATTTTTAAAAATACAATCTAGTTAGTACTTAGTCATTTTTAAGGTCTCAGTCTTGAAACTAGGGATTTTAGTTCATAAATTTTTTAATTAATGTCCATTTTTTTTGTAAAAATATAGTCATTATTTAGGTTTTTGTTCCTTCTAAATTACTTCCTAGAATTTATAGGAGTCATAAGTTTTTCAAAAATAAAGTTTAAAACCACTCACTTTGAAATTGATCAAATGTGGTGTGATTGGGGTAGCATAGGTCATATTGATGACCTTCACACATCAAAAAAACACTTTATGCTAATTTAACTTAATCATCATCCCTCTCTCATCCCTAATTACTTCATACTCATCCCTCATCACCCATAATTAGTCTCTCCTCATTAATCATTGTCCCTAATCAATCCTTGATTGACCTTCACTATCCTTAGTCATCTCTAATCACTCCCTTATCATAATATAATCACTCATCCATTGACCTTCACCATTCATAATCAGTCCCTCCTCATTCCTCATAATCAATAACAATTCTAACTCAACCTTCATCATCCCTAATTTATTACTCCTCATCTATCATCATCCCTAATCACTCCTTCCTCATATCTCCTCATCCCTAATTAAAAACTTCACTATCCCTCATTATCTCTAATCACTATGTTATCATCCCTAATCACTCCTTAATTGATCATAACCATCCACTATCATCCCTAATAACTCCCTCATTTACCCTTATCATCCCTCATCACTCTATCACTAAACCTTACCATCACTCATTATATAATGTAAGTAGGCCTTGTAGACATCCAATTCCTAACACCATTGTGTTGAAAATGTCAATCTTACTTAAAATTTGTGAAAATGCACAATTTGAGCTAAAATCACTTAAATTTTCTAAATGGTCTGATCTTGTCATATAAATTTTTTGATTTAGGATAATGTATTCTTAAATGGGGTAATGCATTTTATGTGATTATTAAATTTTATAAAAAAAAATTTGAGTTAAAATGATGAAAATCAATTTTGGTGCTCTAGATCACTCTTTTCTTCTAATTCAGAAGCACATAACATGTGTATGGGTTATTTTGTATCAAAAATGTCCTAAATGGTATATCAGTCTATATATAAATAAAGTTATCTTCTAATTCCTCTTTAGTTAAATTTTGACCTAGTAATATGAGATTTTGATTAGTTTGATTAATTGAGTGCAACCAATCTCCAAATAATTACATAAAATCTGATTAGTCTCACTTAGGCAAATTAATCTAGATTAAAAGATTAAGTGGAAAATTTATGGAAGTTATTTAATATTATTTAGTTGGAAATTGATTCTTAATATCAACATCATCAAATGACATCATTTTTGGGGTGGCATCCATAAGCCATAAATGCAACAAATATTAGGTGTAAGGCCTCCCATGCCTCTTTAATGCCCCTTTCTTCTAAATATTTATGAGGGTATTTATGGATTAATTATTAAAAAATGGATTAATTCATGGCCACACATATTGATCTCAAGATGTTCATGGTTGATCCTGATCAAATTCAAAAATCTATAAATAGGATGGAAAAGACCACCATTTTAAAACTTCCTTTGTGTAAAATTATTATGCATAATTCTCTCCACAAGCCATTTGTGTGTGGTGTTTATTATGCTTAATTTGAAATAGGATAGCTTCACTGATAGGCATACATTTTATTTCATAACATGAGCATAATTTCATTAGTTCACTTGAGATGATGGAGGAGCTTTCCTTGCATCATTGACAAATAATTGAGCACCAAATCAAGGGGAAAATCATTATTTGAGTTGCATCTAGGTGATGGGATGCTCTTGGGAAGGTAATGTGAATTTTTTCTTTTAATATCTCTAAATTATCATTTTCTAAACCATGTCAAAAGAGTTTTCTTAGCTTGTTATGTTCTTATGCATTTTCTTGAGTTTTCATGACTAATTCTTGATCTATATATATTTGGATTCCATCTCTACATCTTGGCATGCATGATGGGATGATGCATCCAATTTAATCAAATAAGACACCTCAAAATTCTAAGAAAATATAAAAAGTTCTTTAAAATATTTAAAAATCAAATTTTTATCATTATTTTCCCATGTTTTGGATTTTTTATTGATATACAGGTCACATAGAAACTGATATCAATTCTATGTAACCATCATCAATCCTACCTAACTAACATCAATTCTATTATAGGGAAAATATAGAGAAAATTTGAGTTTTTAGAGCCTTTCTCAAAATTATAACTTGACATTTTGGTTTAAAGTCTCTATTTGAAAATTATTTGCATGATCTAGAGCTTTGATGGATATTTTATACTAACCTTGGGATAAAATAAGTTATTTGTCAAAAAAAATTTACCTAAGGGTTCATAGGTAATCGACATTGGTCTTTATCAACTGCCATTGGTTCCTTTATGATTGGCATCAATCTTGTTGCAACTGACATCAGTCACTTTTGATTGACATCAATTTATATGTAAGAAAAATAGAGAACTCGAGAACAAATTTTTAGAACTTTATTGTTTTATTAATAATTATGATTTAAAATAGAAGGAAACCCTCTAACATTTTTAGGTCACACACATGAAAAGTGACAAATTTAGGCATGATTAAGTCTTGAACCTTCTCTTTGGTGTTTAAAAGGAACCTAGATGTTTTTTAGTTAATTTGTTTTGTGGATTTTTTTTCAAATTTTTGAAACTAAGACCAAGGGTCTAAGAACATCCAAACACTTTACTTTTTGTGCATAAAATATACACTCACTTAAATTGCAATTTTTAAAAAAAGTGTGTTATTTTATTCTAGAATATCTATTAATTGGTTATTCTTTTTGTGAAAAATCAAGAGGGCATGTATGCTCTTCCCCACAACCCATTTAGGTAATTTGGGTGACCAAAAGTGTATTTTCATTGTAATTTATGCCTTTATCCAAGGTGTGAAAGAATATTGTCAAGGCTCTCCCCAAAAACCGTATGGTTTGGGTGATCTAAAAATAACTTTTAAATTCTTTTCAATTAGTTTTATTTTATACAACTTAGCTTGTGTAGGGGATTTCATATCTTCATGATTTATTTAGGGAATCTTTGACCCATGGTTTCATCTCTCAACATTGTTTCAACCCCACTCCATGATGGGGTATATAAATTAGGGCATGTATACTATGAGATTCAGGGGTTGAGTGGCTAACCTCTCTTTTCATAATGCAAACTTGAGTTAGGTCTAGTTAACTAGGGGATTCCACTAAGTAGTACATAGATGGAATTACTATGCAAATGAATAGACCCTTGGATAGCAAGTTAATCATTATGAACTCAATTAACATGAAGAATCTCTAGTATTAATTACACATGGGACTATATAGATGGTCAAAAATTTACGTTTTAGAATAACTTCACTTATGACAAACAAATTATTGATGCAGGGTGATTAGCCTAATGGTCCATTTCACCATAAAATCTCTTGGGAGAAGGGGTGTGTAAAAATCCTACCACTTCATGTGATTTTAATTTTGGATTAATGCTTGAAATCCTCCCAAAAAAATTTATATAGAGGAATTTCAACAATTTGATGTAATGTTGTTAGTTTAAGGCTTAGGACATTATATTTATTTGTATTTATATTTACCTTTACTTGGTCATTATTTGATTATAAGACTTGTTTGTAAACAAAACACATCATGACCAAACACATTTGTTGTTTACCATTTTATTTGAACAAAGTGGTGTTATACTGACAAATCCAAATCATATTTTTCCTTGTTTAAATCATCATCTTAAACATTATGTTTGTGTTATTTAAATAGTGTGTTAATGCTTCCCATTTGAGTCTAAACTATTTTCCAAAAATATTTAGGTCCTTCACTTTTTAATTCAAATTTAGAATATCACCTTTCTAAGTTTTGGGCTAAGGTGTTAATTGGTTTGCTATGTTCACTTGGTTTGAGTTAACTTGGGTAAGATTTCCCATTTGGATTAAAGCCCATTTTATAGACTCATCATCATTTGGTCATTGTGAACTTAGGTCATCTAGTGTGTCTCTTATGCTTTAAGTTATAGAACACATTTTATTTTACCTCTTATTACCATGTGGAGGTATTGTGTTGTGATTTAACTTATTTGAGAATAACTAAGTTTTATTCCTATTTTAGTTGTGTCTAGATTAATAAATTAGTATAGAATACAAAAATAATTAAAGTCCTAATTTATGCAATTATTTATCTTTTTCACCTTTCTAAAAATAGTAATAAATAGGAATAAATATAACTTAGTTGGAAATAGACTGAGATGACTGATACAGAGGCTAAAAATGGCTATGCATGAGTAAGAAGGTGTCATAAACCTAAATTTGGATTTCATTTAGAGAAAGTATAGGAACACAAAAAAGTGGAACTTTGGTGTCTAGTGTTATTATCTATTCCCACCTCTATTGTCCAAACTGATCACAAAGACTTAAAATTTTTTAAGTAGTTACACAGTGCATGTGTGAGCATGCCTATGAAAACTAGAGTGTTGGTTGTCGATAAAACTTGTTATGGAGTTGATTTTGTCTTCAAACCATAATCCTCTATCATAATTGATAAAAAAATATTTGAGTCACTTGAGAAAGAGGGGGGATTAGTGTGTAAGATATACTGAACATGAAATCCACACCCTTTATATGGGCACACTACCTACATACCAATACTTAGAAGAGGGATCAGTCCATATGTACTTCTCCCACATAATGTGCTTGTGTAATAGTGTGATGAATATGTAAATGCCAATTTGATAGTGTTTGAGGTGGCTAGGGGTTGGTATGAGGATTTTAGTATGTTTGTAATTGTGTTGGGTTATTTTGTGTAAAGAATAGGTAAGTTTGCCTTAGTGATTTGTTTATATCCTTGCTTACTTTATAAGTTTATTCAATTCCCTTTGTAAATGAGATTTGAGTGGGTTTTATAGGGAACAATTGGTCATGGGTCAGATGTATTCATGCTAAGATGAACTAATTAAGGATAAGGACCATATGAAAATGACCATTGGGGATCAAAGTACAAATGGGCAGGGCACTAAAAATGGGACACTTCAGCGCCTAGTGCTATAGTCAAAATTGGGTACTTCTATCCTTCAGGCTCAGGACCTAAGAGAATAAGATTGGCATGGGGAATACTATCTAGCTAAGGTGGAATGACTGTTTAGAATGTTTTAGATGACTGATAATGAGTAAAAAGGTGTCTAGAAGATTTTTAAGAGCATGAAAAAGGAACTATGGATGAGGTGTCACATGCCACACTCAAACTACCAATTTGGACATTTTATATGACTACATTGTCCCCCTTTTATTCTAGTGATGCAACAAAACAAAATACTAGGATAAAGGAAAAGTAAAAAGGGTACCTGAACTTACCTGTAAAGGTGAAGCCCATGAAGATGTGTGATGTTGAGTGTGCATAAAGAGAGCATAATGTGAAGTGTAAATCTACAAAAAAAAGAGTAGATCAATTCTTACTAGACATGCTATATTTAAAATAAAAACATACAAAGGCTAGGTAAAAGAGAGAGGAAGAGAAAGGAATGAATACACCTCATTGGGTATGCAAACCAATATAAAACCTATTATAATGTTGAGTGATGTTGAGTGATGCTGGGCATGTGCTATACCAAGAGTAATATCATGAATAGAGTTGAGTGCTCAATTCCTCGAGGGTGGATCAAGATTATAAAGGCTAGCCTTTAGCTCCATCATCACATACTAAGTATGAGTAAATTTGATCATACATGTTTTAATTTATATTTGGACTATGTGTCCAATCCATATTATTAGGTAGCTCAAGAATACAAAGGCTAGCTAGTCCTTTGGTTTCATCATTGTCCATTATGTAGTGAAGCTATGAATTAATACTGATATAAATGTGTGTCATATGAGATAGATCATGAAGCTTATGAATTATCTATAATCTAGTAATGTGGCAAGGATAGCCAAATATTTACTAAGAACTAGGCCAATCTTGGCCACTCTGAAAGGTGGAGATTAGGATTGTATGAAAGCCACTCTAAAACTGAGAACTAGGATTATATGAAAGGCACTCCAAAATGATGTCAATCACCTACAGATGGAATAAGGAAAACAACTATTAAGAGTACCTGAGTAATACAATGAACTAGAAATAAATGAAGGAAATGTGCCACACATTTTCCCCTAATAATTGGTGTCTATAACATGGATTTTGATTTGGAAGTTGTACCAACTACCCAATCTAAAACTAGAAGTGAGAACCATCATGTCGTACATGATGCCCCCTATATCTATATAATCTAAGTAATACTATACTAAAACTACCCAATCTAAACTAAACTATAGTTGATAAAACTATAATTGTCCTTACCTTTTATCTATTTCTAAAAATTATAGGGTTTTAGTTGTTTGGATATGAGCACAAAAAAGTGGACACTTTGTTATATGATGTTGTAGTCTAAATGGGGCACTCTTATCCTTTACTATTTATGATTGTTGTTCTATGTTTTTCACTATTTTTTTGGTTTATTATACATTTTTTAAATTTTTATTATTGTTCTGAGTGTTTTGAAAACTAATTTTTGGCTAGTAGAGGGCTCTGATCTTTGTGATAAAACCCTTGTTTGTTTCCCCCTCTTCTGAGGGTAGGAATGAAGACTCTAAAATGATTTCACTTAAAATAAATATCCCTACAAGTGTGTTATGTTGAATACTACATGACATAGAAATTATAATCCAAAAGATGTCTCAAGATATAGCATAGTTTATATTAGAGATTGTTAGATCAATAGGGGTATGCCTAGATAGATGAAACAACGTATTAACATTTATAATATACTGAACTAAAACTAGAACTTTGGTTAGTTTTCAATGAGGGATGGATCATGATGTACATCATGGTATCCAAGAAGGCAAGATAATACATGTGAATCATGGCATTGCAAACAACTAAGAAGAAAATAAATAAACAAGCACTCAAGGCAATAAATAAGAAGAATATAAAAGAGGCCAAGGGGCTGAGATAAAAAGGGACATAGGCACATGTTACTCAAACTCATAAAGAAAGCATATAAGGCATATTTAAATGCCCACATACACATATAATTGTAAATAACTAAGATTGGCACAAGGGTCATAGGCACATATAAGAGTACAATCAAAGGACATTGGAAAATCTCCTATGGCACACAAAAGTAACAAAATAGGAACTAAGAAATGAAATCACATCTAGCTACTCAAAGAAAGAAAGTAAGGCATGTAAATGCTGTAAATACTATCACATCTAACTAATAAAATCAATAAGTGAAAGTATGCAAAACATGTAGTATAAGACTAAGTAAATGCTAAAAAATACACAAGTGATATATAATAGTGAGTGTCGATAGAATAATCTATGTAAGCTAGTAAGTAATGTACATCAACATGATAAATAGACTGTTTGATGTAGAAATGACATAACCTTGATAGTGTAGTCATGTATAAGATGCCACTAGTGGGTAGATATGTTAATGTGTGTCTTGAATGTAGAAGTGGGATGCAGGTAGAGTAAAGTAAGCCAGGATATGGGTGTCACTGCACACACTCAGAGAAGATCAAGTGAATCATGGTAATGTAGATAAATCAATAAACAATATCATATAAAAATAATGTAAGTCTAACATGGTAGTAGAAATGTAAAACATGGATAATGTATATAGTTGAAAAGTTTTTTATGTTTTGAGTTATTTGAATGTTTTTATATTTTGGCATGTTATATTGTTTTTGGTATTTTTAAATATTGTATTATTTTTGGTATTTTTAAATAATATATGTACAAATGATCATAAGGAAACTATGTCCAAAAAAATTGAAAAGAAACTATGTACAAGTAAGCTAAGAAATTATGTACAAGTAGAAATAGACTATGTGAAAGTAAACTGAGAAATTATGTACAAGAAAGATTGAGAACAAAAAACACTAACCAATGAGTCTCATAATATACTCCTTATCATGGTGCCCTATATTAAGGAGAGGGATTGTGCATGACCATAAATCATGATGGAAGGGATGAGATTGTGACTCTAAAAGTTGCGTATGTTGTAAGTTCTCTAAAATCTTTATAGTGATAACCAACTGTGGGGTCCCCATATAACTCTGAGAAGTGGATGCAACTGTGGGGCTATTAGGGACCCATATGCTAGTAGAAAAACCTCTCTAAAAATGTGTTCTATGTGTAGAGTCATGAGACCTCAATGATACTACCCTAGGTGTGAATATTATAGATAGAAAATTTATAGTCCTAAAATTGCCACTGATGTAGTGGTCACTCAATGAGAGGCCTCCATGGAAGTGTATAAACTCTTTATGTTGATGTGGGAGGCCTTGGCTATGTCTAAATCTCAATTGGAGGAATAATTATAACTAGTAGAGAAGATAAAATTGGTGACTGTAGAATAGGAGATGGCTCTAAAGTGGGGAGTGGTAACTTGTATGGACTCCATGAACTATAACAACATAATTAGTGTGATTGTATTTCATGCATCTATGAATTATAGAAGGTACTTCACAAATTTTTTGGATCCATGGTTGACCAATCAACATTTCAAAGACTTCTTCACTATGAATAATCATAAATGGTGTGGCCACATGTGCTAGACCAACTTATAAAGGAAGTACAATCTCATCTAAAGAACTCTATATGTGCCCACTAAATCCATTGATAACTATGTCCCTTAAGGTGATATCCTTCTCTAAATATCCCCAATGTTTAATTAATGTCATAGTGCACATGTTTAGACTAGATATATTATCTATGGGAACACTATAAATGGGATGGTGATTAATGTAGGCTCTCATAAAGAGTGTATAGTAATTTGAATCATCCTTAACTATCTCCTACTCTTAAAAGGAGATTAAAGGTCTAGATATAACTCAAGAATTATATGTACCAATCATCTTTCTCAAAGGATGTGACTCATTTGAAGGTGCCTAGTATGTAGTTGGCAGAGGGTGTGAATGATATACATGGTGAACCCATGATGTACCCATATTTCCTATTTAAAATGTTGTGGGAAAGGATCTAAGAAAAATTTTAGAGCCTTATCTTATGTTTGATTTGCTTGAGGAGGCTCAATTGGAGTGTCAAGATCAATAAGGTTTCCATATATCAAGTCTTATATCTTGTGTCATAAACTAATGCATCTGTTCATTGTGTGGCCTGGTGACCTATGATAATTGTAGAACACATTTGGATTATATCCACATGGAAGAGGCTTTGTTATATCAACTTACTAAATAAGAGGGAAATATGGTATATTTCATTCTAATATCTATTATAAGAATATGGCTAGATATACTGGTAGATTGGTAAAGGCTCATCAAGGAGGCACTGATAAAACCACTCACTAAAAGGGATCTAAAGCTATATTAACTGTAGGTTGATTTTGACTTTTGTTATTATTAACCTTTACTTTGTATGGGACTTTATTGTTACTCTTATTTGTTGTTTTTGATATGTTTTTGTACTTGAGTTTACCCATTGAAAGTAATTTGACTTCCCTTTCCTTTATTGTATGACATAACTGAGTGAAGAAATAAAACTTTTTAAACATTATTGACTCAAGCAAATATGGTAGAATACTCTATTTGAAGATATCTTGTAATTCTTGATTGGTCATGGGGATAGTCATTTTAGCCAAGATAGTCTTATATCTGAGAACATAATCTGTGAGATGCTCACTTGAGCTTTGCTTTTATTGTATTACTTGGGCATAAGAAACCTTTTTCAGATATGTTAATTTTGAAATGAGCTAGGAATATGTTAGCTAAAGGATTGAATGCGTTGACTGACTTATTTAGTAGACTATAGAACCATTGTATATCATAATCCTTCAAACTCCATGGAAATATCTTGGTTATTAACCAATGATTTTGCACATATTCCAATCATGCTACATGAAAATCTCTCAAGTATTTCTCTTGATCACCTTTGCCATCATATAGAGTGATGTTGGGTTGAACAAAATCTGGTGGCAGGGGTGTAGAATCAATATGGCATGATAATGGTGTATGAAGTAATGAAAAAGAGTCTAAATCCTATGTTTGTCTAGAGGCACCTTGCTCAAGATGTAGCACCTTGGACTGAAGAGATTTGATCTATTGTATAAGCATAGCCACATCAGGAGGAGTTGTACTAGTCATAACTAGTGGTGCCACATATGAAGGTTGGGATGTTATAAGGGGTTGTTGAGACATAGTTGCCCCTATAGTGTCATTTACAATTAGTTTGAAGGAATGGAAGAATCAAATTACTTATCCTTTTTAATTTCCATGATAGATTATAAGATAATGGCATAATCTTAAGGTTGTTCCCTAAGTCTCTCTCTAAAACTTTGTAGAATCAAATATTTATTGATGACAACATCATTATCAACAATAAGTGGAAGTGGATAAGTACTCCCATGTGGTGGAACATGAGAATTAGTGTGTAAATCATTATTTTTATTCTCGTAATGCTCATTATTAGAATTATCCTCATGGAATTTAGTGTAATCTAGATGTGTAAGATCTATAGTAGGAAACTAATCTAGTTGTTTATCCATGGTATATGGATGGGTTGAAGGAATCTAGGTGAATCTAGATGAAAGGAGCTTAGGTGGCATAAGGAAAATAACTTGAAAAATGAAAGAGAAGATTAGATAAATGTAATCTAGGATTTAAAAAATAGTGAACTAGAATATGTATAAAAATGATACGAAGATTACTAACATGTAAGGTGACACCTCAAAAGCATAGGGACCTAGTATGTTCTACTAGGGTTTGAAAGAAATGATTTTTAAAATTATTATGGTGAGTTTTATAAGTTTATTGTGAATTTATAATATATATGTAGGAAAATTCAAAAACGTAATTCTAAAATCATCAAGTAATTTTCTTGAGGGTTTTAAGGGTTTTTGTGTGCAAATAAAGTAAGTCAGGTTCACCAAATGATTTAACTTATTTGGGAATAATTGATTTTTATTCCTATTTTAGTTAAGGGTTTGGATTAATAAATTAGTACTTAATATATCAATAATTACACTCCTAATTTGTGTAATTATTTATCTTTTTCACCTTTCTAAAAATAACAATAAATATGAAGAAATATAACTTATTTAGAAATAGACTGAGTCAGATGATATAGAGGTTGAAAATGGCTATGTAACACTAGGTAGGTGTCATAAATCTAATTATAGCTTTTGTTTAGAAAAAGGACAAGAGTGCCAAAAAGTGGATGCTTTAGTGTTCAACATTGTTGTTCATTCCTACCACTATTGTCTAAACTAATCATAAAGACTTAAAACTTTTTGGGTATTTGTATTATATCTGTGTGAGCTTGCCTATGAAAAATTGAGTGTTGGTTGTTGATGTAACTCACTATGGTGCTGATTTCATCTTCAAACCCAAACCCTCCATCATACTTGATAAAATAATATTTGAGTCACATGATAAAGAGGAGGGGTTATTGTGTAAGATGTACTAAATGTGCAATCCACACCCTTTGTGTGGGAATGTTGCCTACATACCAATAATTTGAATAGGTATGAAGCCATATGTAGTTATCCCACCTAATGTGCTTTGTGAAATAGTGTGATGCAGATGAAAATTCTAATTTGATGTGTTTGAGGTGGCTAGGGATTGGTATGAGGATTTGAGTAGGTTTGTAGCTATGTTGGGTAATTGTGTGCAATGAATAGAGAAGTTTGCCTTAATTATTTATTTGTATCTTGCTTGATTTGTAAGTTTGGTCACCTCCCTTTGTAAATGAGATTTGAGTGGGATTTTATAGGGAATAATTGGTCATGAATCATATGTATTCATGTTAGACTAACCTTACTAGGGATAATGACTACATTAAAATGACAATTGTGGATCAAAGTAAAAATGTACAAGAGTACTAGAAATGGGACACTTTAGTGCCCAATGCTATAGTACAAATTGGGTGCTCCTATCTTATAGGCTCAGGACCTAAGGAAATAGGATTGACATGGGGAAACTATTTGACTAAGGTGGAATGACTATTTAGAATGTTATGGATGACTGGTAATGAGAAAAGGGTGTCTAGAAGGGTCTCAAGAGCATACAAAAAGGACCTATAGATGGGGTGCTTCAAGCCACACTCAAACTACCAATTTGGACATTTTATGTTGCTTGTTTGGTTTTGGTTTTATACTTAGGAATTCTTACATGCTTAAAAATCTTGAGTTTCTTGGTTTGCATTGTTTTAGATTAAGGTAAAAGTAGGTTTTGAAGGGGCCTCAAAACCCTGAAACAAAGTTAGAAAGATACATCATAAATGCCCATCAGGAAAAACAAACCTAAAGCCTACTACAAAATAGTAACAAAATCAAGTTTTACAGGGACCTAAAACCACCAAACTAGACCATAAGAAGAAAGATCCCAAGTTTTACAGAGACCTGGAAACTCAAATAAGTTTTAAAAACTACGAACTAGATATTAGAACTAGTTATAACATCCAACAAAAGGGACCAGACCCACATGAACAAAAAGACCCTAGTCTTCTAATTCTAGGATCATCTTCACCACCTCCTTTCCAATAATTGCAGTATCCTATATGGATATTGCAGCTGAAGTAGCAACATCTTGCATAGCTTTCTTCCTTGAGCTCTGTCTGGTCCTTTTACTTGGCCCCTCCAAGGATTTTATTTCCTCACTAGCCCATTTTCCAAGGTTTGCTACAGCTACACATATACTAGAAGTAACCTCCTCCATCTTCATTCTAATTTCCTTTATAAGCATTCTAAGACTATTCTCATAATCTTTAAGTTTGATAGGAATATCTCTCATCTACATTTCCATATTATTGATTTTATTCTGATCAGCTTCCTGATTATGTTCCATTATTTCCATTCTCTTCTTTAGCTCCATTATTTCCTTATACATCCACGAATCAACTTGAAGACTGGCATCAGCTTTGCGTTTGGCCAATTTCATGAAGGGAAGCCTATTGTCCTTCTGCCCAATGTCACTAATATCTTCAGTATTCTTTTATGGAGTGAATTCATCCTTTTTAGTTTGATCCTCTTTTGTTTTCTATTCTTCAGTAGTAACAGGGTTTTCATTCTAGACAGGATAATCCTTTTCTTGTTCTCTAATCTCTATAGCATGATTTGAATCTTGAACCATATGTTCCTTATCTATTTTCGAAGTTGGATCATCAAGTAAAATGTCCATTTCTTTTTCACTTCCCCCCAACACTCCCTGATAATCCTCATGATTAGAATTTTCTTGTTTAATTTTTTCCTTTATTGTATCCCCTTATTTTTCATTCTCACTTTTATCTTTACCTTCCAAATTAGAACTGGAATCCCCACTATCCTTCCCTTCCTCTTCCTCTAGACTCTCCTTATTAGAACATTCTATATTTTCCCACTCAATTTCCTCATCAACAATTTGTTTTTTAAAATTGGGGGGTTTAAGTTTGAGTTTTTCTTTCCCCTTTACATTTTCATTCTTCTTACTCTGAGAATCCTTGTTTTTGTCAAAATGAGGATTCAAGGCTATGGCATTGTTTTTGAAAAAACCCTCTATAATTAGAATCAGTCCTTCATGCAAGATAGGGTGAGATTCCTTTTTTCTATGAGCAAACAGACTTTGAAGCAATGAATAGCACAAATAGAAAGGAAAGGAAATTCTATCTTTGTGCCTAAAATGATTAAGAAAGACAAAATGGAATTTATGTACTCTTTTGCTTCTACCATCAAGGATGAAATACTCACGGGTGTAACATAAAACTTCTCTCCAGATTCCTTTTATCTACTCTAAGTCAAAAAAATCTCTGCTCTTTTCCAATTTCTTCTCCTCAGCATCCATCTTCAAGAATTTTTTGTATGCCTCATTAGAAATACTGGTCTGCTTAGAGAATTTTATACCATCCATTGGAAGCCCCGTGACCTCTGCTATGAATTCCTCAGTGAGCTTCACCATGACACCATGGAGAGTTACTCTATCGTCGACCCAATTTTTGAAGAATGTCATTGTAATATGGGGTTTAGAACCATGTAGCCGCTCCATATAACTCACTACCTTCCCTTTCTAAAGAATCTTCCAAACATCCTATTTAGCCTTCCATTCTTCACAATTTTTAGGCTCTTGCTTCCGTGGTTCACCCTTCATTTTTTAGAATAAACAATATTCCAGCAACACCCACACACTAATGACTAAAAAATGGAGCCAATTGTTTTCTACTTGAAATGAAAATTACCTATTTGCTGACACATGTGATAACCATAGTACATTCTCATGAGTGTACCTATTCAGTGTAAGTAATCTATCCACTATAAGGCCACTCCACCGAATCATTAACTTGCTATTCCAGGTAGATCTTTCCCTCCTTTAAATTAATGGTGTCATAATTAATAAGTGCTTTGAGATCAACATGCTTATTTAATGCATCATGCCATCTCACCTTTTGCTCTGTTTGAACTGCATAATTAGCTATCTAGTCAACAACACCATTGGCTTCTTGATAAGTATGGGATATGGTCACTTTTTCAAATTTTTGAATTAAGGCTTTAATTTCCATCACCATAGCCTTAATAGACCATGAAATTGAGTTTTTATTATTTAGGATGTTTATGATATTCAAGGAATCACCTTCCAGCCATAATTTGGAAAATCCTGATCAATGCTAGTTTAATGGTGTAGAGGGTTGCAGTAGCTTTAGCAATATGACTATTCAACTTACCAATAGGGATAGAGATAACATCAATTACATTTCTCACATGATCTCTCAAAACACCTCCACATCCCGCTCTTCTTGGATTCCCTTTAGCTGCTCCATCAAAATTTCCTTTGATCCATCAAATAGGAGGAACATTCCATTTTACACCTGATCTTAGATTATCAGTCTTCAAATTAGGCCTTTTAGATCATAAGGGGTTATCAAATTGAAAGGTTTGATCAAGATTCCTCTGTGATTTAAAATTCTCCTTAATTGCTCTAATAATATTTTGGCCCAACACCCATCCTGGAAGTTCTTTACTTCTAAATATTCTATTGTTTCTTTCTTTCCATATGCCCCACCATATATGAGGAAGTGTTAGTTTCTAGAGAAAATGAACATTAGTATTCTTTGAGGGACAACACAAAATTTTAAAATATAGATCCACACTTTTTTGATGAACCCATGTTATAGCCCAGAAATTAAGGATCTCAGTCTAGACTTGTTGCGTGTAAGAGCAGTGCAAAAACATATGGTCTCTATCTTCAAATCCATTTTTGCATAAAATACACCTATTAACCACATTTATTCCTCTTTTTTGCAAATTTTCAAGAGTCAAGATTTTATTTTGAAGTAGAGTCCAGAAGAAAATATTAATTTTGGGGATGAGCCCCTTCATCCAGGCGCAGAACCACAAAGGTTGATTACCATTTTCCTTTGAAATACAAATAGTGGATACTTTAAATTGTCCACTAGGATCATCATGCCAAATAATCTTATCCTCAAGATGGGGATAAAGAGAGACAACATTGAGAGATAATCAAATATTTTTGAAGTCTTGATTAACATCAGTTAAATTCACCCAAGAATTATTCTGCCAATACTGACATACAAATATACCATATCTCTGCTTATAATGATCAACAACATCCTTATCTTGAAAATATTCTATCAAAGGATAATCTTTTAACCAGACATCATCCCAAAATTTAACCTTTAGTCCATTACCAACTTTCTAGCACCATTCTTTTTCTAAAGTTTGTTTGGTCCCTTGAACAGCCCCCCATATGGAAGAGGGGCAAATTACATCAGGGTAAGAAAATAAATTAGAAAGGGTATTAACATTGAAGAGATACTTATGTTTTCATGGTAAACTCTCCATCCCAATTTGGCTAAGAGAGCTATGTTCATGCTTCTAATTTTCCTTATTCCCAATCCCCCTTCTTTGAAAGGTTTGCATACGTTATCCCAGGAAATTAAAGGCATCCTCCTTTTTTCCTCAGTACTATTCCAAAGAAAATTTCTTCGAATTTTTTCAATAGACTCTGCAAATTTAATAGGAACTCTAAAAAGACTTAGTGCATAAGTGGGTATACTTTGAAGACTAGCTTTGAGAAGGGTTAACTTTCCTACCTGACTTAAAATATTTCCTTTCCATCCCGCAAGTTTCTTACTAAACTTATTGATAAGCTCCTCCCAGAAGGCATTAGGGACTTTCAACCCAAGAGGAAGACCCAAATAAGATGAGGGTAGAGATCCTGTAGAGCATCCAAGGATTTTAGAAATTTTATTTTGCCTCTGAATAGGGGTGTTAATAAAGAACACTTCACTTTTATTCCAGTTAATCAATTAACTAGAGGTAGAAGAATATAAATTAATAGCTTTTTTCAAATTTCTTGCTTCCTTGACTTCAGCTTTACCCATAAAGATAGTATCATCAACAAATTGTCCATGAGAACAAATTAGAGGATGGGAAGAGGGTTTTAAACCCTTAAATAAACCTTTATGGACCAAATCCCTTATATATCTTCCCAACAAATCAGCCATAATTACAAAAAGGATAGGGGATAAAGGATCACCTTGTCTCAATCCCCGTGATGGATTGAAGAAATGGGATGAACTTCCATTTACCAATACATCAATAGAGGAAGTAGAAATCAACTGATAAATAATACCAAACACCTTTTGGTCAAATCCAAAAGCTAAAAGATTGTTTGAAAGGAATAACTAGTCCACCCTGTCATAAGCTTTAGCAATATCAACTTTCATTATGAAACCCTGATTGTTAGAACAGGACAATGAGTGAATATTCTCATGAGCTCTGATAATAGAGTTAATAATTTGTCTACCTAGGATAGAACCATTTTGATGATTGGCAATTATCTAAGGGATCACTTGAATAAGTTTGGAAGTAAGAACTTTGGAAATAATCTTATAGAAAGAGTTACAAAAGCTAATTAGTCTAAACTAATTAGGAGAATCAACACCAATCTTCTTAGGAATCAAACACAGAAAGGTGGAGTTAACTTCTTAAGCATCTATTTAGCTCTAAAGAATTCCTTCACAACATCACTTACATCCTTACCAACAAATCTCCAATGTTTTTGAAAAAAGAACATGGGAAAGCCATCAGGTCCAGGAGCTTTATCTCCTCCTAGAGAATATATAGCTTTGAAGATTTCATCATCCTTTGGAATTGAACTTAACATTTTATTTTGTCCCTTCAAAACCATTGGAGGAATCACTCTTAGAATTTCAACCTGACTATCCATATCAATCTTAAAATCAGCCTTCATGAGGGATGAGAAATAAGAATCCATTTCCTCCTTAATATCCTTCTCCTTTATAATCTTCAAATCTCCCTTTTTCAAGTATGATATATGAATTTTAGCTCTATGCTTTAGAGTGGATAGATGGAAATTTTTTGTGTTTTTGTCTCCTTCACTCAACCATAACAATCTATATCTTTGTCTCCAATAGATTTCTTCTTTAGTGATAATATCTTGATATTTAGCCAACTTCTCATTTTCTTCAATAAGGAGATCATGAGTATATCCATCCTTCTGAATTTTTTCTTGAGTTTTAAGAATTTCCTCCTTAATAGCAATCTTATTCTCAAAGATATTTCCAAAACTATACTTATTCCACTTTTTAACTTCCCTTTTAACAGTTTTGAGCTTGGACGCAACTCTAAAGAGGGCCGTACCCTCAATATCAATATTCCACCATTCTTCTAGTTTACTTTCAAACTGTGGGTGTTGCATCCACATATTTTCAAATCTAAAAGGAAAATTCTTCTTATAATTTATTTTAGCAGCATTGAAGATAAGAGGAAAATGATTCGAACCTATTATTTGGCAAGCTTCCAATTTGCAGATGAATTATTTTTTCCATTCAGGAGAGATAAGGGCATGATCAAGCCTAGCCTGAATACAATCATTACCAACTCTCTTATTACTCCAAGTGAATTGAATTCCTTGGAGTTCCATATCCATTAATCCCTCTTTTTTTATAAACTCCATTAAATCTAATCTCCCTTCCATTTGAGTAGCATTACCTCCCATTTTCTCATGATCATAGAGAGGTACATTGAAATCTCCCATTATAATCCATCATCCCTAATAGTCCTTACTTTTAAAATTGGAGATAAACTCCCATACCTTTTTCCTAAGGTTCTTAGTGTTAGGAGCATAGATATTTACAATATACCATCCCTACTTCTAGTCCACACTAGTAATTTTTACAATCATTAGATATTTACTAGCAATCATAATAGTTTCAGAGTAGTAATAATTCTTCTTCCATAACATCAAAGTTCCCCCTAAAGCACCTTCAGAACTACTAGCATTTATTGAATGACTTTTAAAATCTTTGATCTGTTCCACTTTCTCTTTATTCATCTTGGTTTCTTGGAGCAAGAGAAAATCAGGATTTTGTTCTCTAACAAAATTCCCAACAATATCCATTTTATTAATACTATTCAGCCCCCTAATATTCCAACTTATGATTTTCATGTCTATTTTTTAGGGGTAAAATCTAGAATAGTTGGTTGCCTACCATCAAAAATATTCTAAATACTTTCTAGCTCTCTGTTCTTCTTTATGGATCTTCTTCCAAGTTTGTCCGAGGAGCCAACATCTAGTTTCACCTTTGAATGTTGTTCAGTTCCTTTACCAACTTTTTTCAAAGTAGTAGAAAGACATTTCACCTTTATTTTCTAGTCTATTTTTCTACTTCTCATTTCAACTCCCTTAATATTATTCTTTTTTTCACCTTTTTTCTTTTGGTTTTTTGAATTTTCTCCATTCTCTCTAGCATATTCTGAAAGGGGAATCCCATCCAATGGAAAATCATTATCATTATTAGATAACACCTGACTCTCCCTAGACTGAGAAGCAAGAATCTCTCCCTCCTCTAAATTTTTTCCATCTTCAGGCATAAATTCACCTTCTTCTAACACAATTTTGTCTTCTACATCTTTGCATTGATCTTCTATGCTTTGGTAAACAACAATTTGTTTTGATAGGTCTGTCATATCCTCTATTATTTGTTCAGATTTTTTGAACTCTGTATGCAAGATCTATCCTTCTTTTTGAGGATTTACTTTCTTTAAAGAAATCTCTTTATCACCCTCTATATATAATGCGTTAGATTCTTCAGTAGATGGTTCTTTATCCTCTTCAGCATATGGTACTCTTGAATCTTCATTATTCTTTTGTTCCTTTCGATGATCTTCTTTGATTTTCCATATTTTCTTTTGTTGGACCTTGATTTATTTCCCATACATAAAATTTTTTGGATAATTTTTACTTTTGAAGGGGCAATTCTTAACCAAATGCCCATGTTTCTTGCAAACATAGAATGAATTTGGTAGATCTTTAAAAACAATTTCTTGGGTCTTCTTTCTAAGCTTGGATATTAATTCCACCTTCTCTAGGAGATGATTCAAATCTGCCACTTTAACATAAATTCTAGCACTTTGGAGTTTAGTTCTAGAAGCCATAGCATTATCCAATGCCACAAGTTCATCAAACGAACTGGCTATTCCTTTAAAAATGTCCTCATGCCAAAATTCTAAAGGGAGACCGGGAAGTCTAGCCCAGATGGGAGTAGTTAAGAAAAAAGAATATGATAGATCCATGTTTGGCTCCCATTTTTTAATAGTAAGAGAACATTTCCCAAAGAACCACGATCCTCCACTTACAACCCTATTCATATCTTCCTTACAATTGAAGATAAACAAAAATAAACCATTCGCCATTGGTGATATATCTACATCTCCTCGAATAGTCCAATTTATTTTAACCATATTTTTGAGAAATTCTATATTTGGTCTAGCTCCTAAAAATTTACCCACTAAGGTAAATTCCATGGAAGACACAGAAAAATCAAGTAAAGGATCTAGGATAAAAACTTGAAACTCACCTTTCTCCCAACAGGGCTTTGATGTCACCGGTGGGAAAAGAGATTTTCCCATAGGTTTTTTACCAAACAAAGATGACCATGTCCTTTGTTCTAAGATCCCTGACTGGATTTTTGATGCCTTTTCCTTTTTATAATCAGCATTACCTTTCTCATTCTCAATTTCCTGCCCTAACACATGGTTCAATGGGGGACCACATACCCCACTAAAAGGATCATGAACACATGGATCCTTTCCATTGTCAACATCATCCAATGATCCTATCCCTACATGCTTCCCAACACCCTCTACTATTCCTCTAGGGTTTTTCCCTCTTGCCAAATTGGTTTGCAATGTTACCTTCCTAATATGAAGGCCTTTCTTCTAATTTTATAGTAGCAACTCGTCAAAGTTGAACTAGCTTTTATGGTATTGACATATCTCTCAACCTATGTTTGGTGTACTAGTTTACACTTAGGTTTTTTGAGTTATCATACACTCTTATAATTTAATGATTTATACCAACTAAAGGCGAGTAATTTCATGAACCATTTCTTCTAATTGTGTGTTATTGTACCACTTTTTCATTATAGTCTATTTATTACCTTGTCACTTATTTGGAGAAAATTAAAAAACACCTTTGTTAATGTTTGTAAAACATTTTCCAAATCTTTCCAAACATAGAAAACACTCTTTTAAAACATGACATAAAGGTACACTTATAGTGGGGTCCCGTATGTCCCTACATATGAGGAGGAGCACTTTTATGATAGAAAAGACAATTCTATGGTATTTGAGGACATTCCCATGAATATAGGATTTGAGGAATACTACTTTGAACATCAATCCATAAAATATAAAGACAAAACACTCCTAAGGTTGATTGAATCCAACACTAGATTACCATCAAACTTTACTATAGAACTATTATTTACCTTGGTTAGGGTATAAGAATAATATCAAGAATAATCCCTCACGCATATTGAAAAAAAATCATTACATCTTCTATCAAAGGAAAGAAGTACTCGTAGAGTTAATGCCTAATGATCAAGATATTTTTATGAAGATCAAGAAGATAAGTCAATGATATGCAAACCAACTTATCACAGACTTGATAGACTCTTTAGTTTCCATTTTAATACACAATAATGTTTATAAGGAATAATGGAATGTGGTAGAACCCATGTAATGCAATCTAGTTGAGAATACACCTATGATGGATCAAGATGTCTTAATTGAACAACATAAGTCTCAATAGGTTTTGAAACATGCTTCACTAGACATGGAGCATACATTTTTCAATCATCAAGAACATCTTATTTATTTATAAAACCAACGACCAAAACATTTAGTGCATATTGAATAAATTATGCAAAATAATTTGGCAAGTTCTTCTCAACCAACATGTACTTTGGTGAATAGACCACAGACTCCCTAAAATAAAATAAAACACTTATAATTCAAGATGTTCAACTTTAGTGAATGTTTATCAACCCATAAATCAACAAGTTACTCAAATAAAGGAATGAACCAAAATAAATCCATGGACCATAGGGTTTATACCCCTAACAAATCTATGAAATAGGAGAACATACCACCCCAATAGAATTATATTCCACCCACCAATGCCCCAAGCATGCAAGAGTGGAATTGAATGAAATAAATTATGTTGTGATTGGAGATAAGAAATAGAATCAAGAAGTAAAATTTGATGAGATATGTCCATATCCATTTGATTTGAGTATTCTCCAAGTCTCCTTTCCACATCATTTTGAGTTACCCAAATTTAAAAAACACAAAGGAAAACATGACCATTGTGAACACATTCAAGCATTTTTATGTTATGATAAGAGGTAGCTTACAAAAAGATTTATTTGATTTATTTGTTTCCATGAAGTTTAGTGGGACAAACTTTAGATTGGTTTATTAAGTTACCCAAGGGATCAGTTGTAGTTTAGAATGATCTATCTAAAAAAATTATCAATCACTTCTCTTATAATATTGAACAAAAATTGATCATTTTTAACTTATGTAAATCTAAAAAATGAGATGGAGAAAAATTCACATCATATCTATAGTGATGGAGAGCATTGGTTGGTCACTTTCAACATAATTTGTCAGATAAAAAATTAGCTGATATATTTTCATAGAATTTACACCTTGACATGGAATATAATATATGGCTTACTTTCATAAACACATTAGAAGAAATTATAGATAATGATATCTAAATTGAGAAGGCACTTATCACCAAAGGCCTTATCAATATTTACTCATAGTGTCAAACATCAAGTCAAACCCAATATCCTAGTCAAATAGTTAAAACATAAAATCCCAAGGGTTTTAATAAGAATAAAAACATGGTTATAAATAGAATAACTAAATTGAGATGTAGAAATAGTGCAGGCCTTTCCAACTTCAAACATGAAATTAGCTCCACATAATCCACCAAACACTTTGTAATGAATCCTTTCATGAAGATTATTCAACAATAATTTTAGTGTCTTCAAAAAACTAGGAGATCCTATTAAGGTAGTGTTCAAAAAGCTTAGAGCAGAAAATTTGATTGTATGTGCTATACCAAGGCCATTTAGTAAAGATTAGCCCAAACCAAAATGGTATCAGGAAAGTGAACTTTGTAACTTCTATCATGTTTTAAATCATGATGCTTATAATTATGTTTAATTGTGGTATCTTATTGAATTTTTAATTGAGAGTGGTAAAGTTGAGATCAAACTTACTCCACAAGACACTAATTAGGATATGAGAATATACAAAGGTCCATTTCCTTGACATAATTAACAACCACTAAGGAACAATAAGAACTAATGATAGAATCAATATTAGAATCATACTCAAGGTTAAAATGCCTTTTGACTACAATAATGCCATGGGATGCATTTCTATAAACCATATTGTCATTATCATTGTTAAATCTTATGAACCATCTCATACTCCTCACAGTACTAGACCCATTGTTATAGGGTCAACACCTTCTCCTGCAAGTAATACCATGTCGAGTTCATGTAATTCTATTGCACATCCATTTACATGGCTTACTATTTGTGGACCCCATCCTTCCTATAATTATAATGGCTCCTCACCAAATCAAAATTTCTCAAATATAAATAGATTTTTGAGAGTCACCCTCTAAGGCCCTTTGCCTTCATCTTATAATTATAATGTCTCCTTATCACCTCTATATTATGCAATCATAACTAGACACTTGCGAGTTAATATTCAGGGCCACTTTCCCTCTTCTTTCAACACTGAACCCAATGTGAACATTATACCTTTGGATCCAAAGATAAACACTGTACTAGCCAATGCTAAACTATCTCATCCTATAATTTAAAATCCTTATAGTCATCAGAATAAATAAGTAAAACCTCTATGCAAATTTATATCATAGATTTCTTGCATATATCTAAAGTCCATATAACTATTTTTAATGACCTTTTATAACAATCCACTCCTCCCCAAGATATAAATCTTGAATAGTTCCAAACACTTGTAGGAAATTTGTCTTCATTTTGACAAATCACATTTAATCAAAAATATGTGTCCATTCTTGGTCTAAGCCATAATAACCCCTTGTATATTGAGGTAGTAATTGAAAATCATAAGATGAAGTGGGTTATTATAGATAATGATTTGTGGTTGAACATAGTGTCCCTCAAACTGGTATAGATATTTAGATACACTACAAAGGATATTTATCTAGAGATGATCACCATAAAGGCTTATGACAATACCAAGAGATAATCTTTTGATATTATTAATTTGACAATCATTGTTGGGTCTATTTCCCATCACACATTGTTACATATTATAGATATTTATTTTCCTTATAGCATAATACTTAGTTATCCTTGGATCCATGAAGTATAGTCCATTTCATCCACCTTACATCAATGCCCTAAGTTTCCCCATAATGGGATCAAGGTCACTATTCCTACCAATCTACAACCTTATGAATATTTCAAACACCTTGAGGCTAAATTTCATAATTATAACTATTGTCAAGGTTCTAAATTTGTTTCAAAGAAGAACAAGGAAATAGTTTCACACCCATCAAAATATAACTATATCAACCTTAGTGACCTTACTTCCACTTTGACTGATCCATTTCCTAGAACTCTTATTAAATAGGTTGTTATAGAAGATGTGGGCATTTTCACATATCATCTGAAGGACACCTTCCATGTTGCTAAGTTGATAAAGTCTGCCAAAAGATTTGGTAAACCAAAACCTTCCAAAATCCATAAAAAACCAAACTTGCTCTAACAATATAAGAAAGAAAGAAAAAAATCACCAATGGTATGTGTACCTACTACTTCACCAAAATAGGATCAAGAGGCTTTTACTGAAGGAGATTATCTATATTCTGATAATATTTTTAATTGTTTTTAGAATCCAAAATATCCTATTCCTAAGTATATCATAAACAAATTTGGTTATACACTAAAAGGCCTTGGCCCATGAGTTTAAGTAACATTGGAACCTTTATTAGCTAATATACCTAATTTGAATCACAATATTAGATTTATATTGCCTAAGGGTGACCTCATGACTTTTAATAGTGATTATTTTGAATCAACTAGTGATGAGATTCATAGTAGTGATGTAACATCCCATTGTAGCCTATTTGATGAACTTGATGACTTAAATATATTTGATTAGAATTCCATTATGACCTTAATACCCCAATGTTCCCTATGCCTTTATCATCATGAACTCATTGCTTGGGACCAACAAAATTTTGCATACACCTTGATGAATTCTAAAATGAAGAATCAATTATAGAGTACATGCACTTCAAAGATGGATTGCCCATTGGTGATCATAATCAAGGCTTTGATATTTATTTATATACTTCTATCTAATTTAGAGAGTAGGAAAACTATATTGGTCATGAAGAACATAAAATATTGAGATATTCAAGTGAAAACCTCTTTAAGACCCTCATTGAGAAGGGAAAAAGTAAATAAAAAGATAAACCCTTGAGTGAAAACATATTTCAAATGATCTTGGATGGGAAAGTTTGTTCATCCCCAAAGGACATATAAATTCCATCAAGTCGTAGTTCTATATCTGATACTAGCCTCACATTAGAACAAAAACTAGTCTTTGAGCATCTTGATCTTGAATTTCTTGAGATTTTTGAAATTTTGTCATTACTTGATTTGGTAGATTTAGATTCATTACATTATCTAGAGCTTTGGGAGGAACAATAACAAATTATAGTAGAACAAGAAGATCATAATCACACATTGCCTAATATTCTTAAAGATGGTTCTACACTCATATAAAACATTATTGAAGTGAACTTGAGAACATATGAGGATCCCAAAATTGTTTACCTTGGAGCCTACATTACCAAAGTAGAATGAGAACACATTATATCCATTTTGAAGGATTTCATTGATATTTTTGCATGGGCATATTCTACAATTCCAGGATTACACACTCACTTGGTTGTACATCAACTTGTTATTGATCTAATACCAAACAAATCAAATATAAATTAAGAAAGATGCATCCACACATCATCTATTGGTAGAATATGAATTGAATAAATTTTGGGGATCAAGCTTCATTAGACTGTTGGACTATTCTGAATAATTCTAGTTATTAAAAGGCCACATGGTATACATCTTTGTACTAATTTCATAGATATCAATAAAGCATACCCTAAAGATGATTTTACTCTACTTAACATTGACATGATTGTCAATTCTACTACTGGGTATGAGATGTTATCCCTCATGGATGGATTTTCTAGATTCAATCAAATCAAGATAGCCCAAGAAGATCAACACAAGAATGAGTTCACCACTCCATGAGGAACATTCTATTATCAACTCATGATATTTGTCTTAAAGAATGATAGAACCAATTATGAGCATGTTATAACTATAATATTCCATGACATGATGCATGATATTATTGAATAATATATTGATATCATATTAACTAAATAAAGAACATCTGATGGACATCCTAATGTTTAGATTAAGGTAAAAGCAAGTTTTGAATGGAACCCAAAACCCTTTAACAAAATCAAGAAAGATAAAGCAATAACAATCACCAGGAAATGCATTCCTAAAACCTACAGAAGAATAGTATCAACATCAGGTTTTATAGGGACGTGAAACCACAAACATAGTCCAATAAATGTACCCAAGTTTTACAAGGACCTGAAACCTCATCAAAACCAAGTTTTACAACCTGAACTTATAGCATAGGGAAAAGAATGCTAAAAAAATTTCTCTTTAGCATTCTACCCTAACCAAAAATGCAAGTTGCCATTGCAATAATGACACACAAGCATTTTCCATGACATAAAAGATCCACAAAATACCTTAGGTTTCTCTATCACTTTGATTTGATGGAGACACCATCAGATCCAACAATAATGATGGCCATAGCCAAATTGAAAAAAAGGCTATGCTCCACCACACCCTAAAACCCTAAAAATGCATAGAGCAAGCACCCAAGTTCAATCCAGCAACCCTAAGAACACAAAGTCAAAGGAGTTTCTCACAAATAGTAGCCATCAAAATTTTCCTTTACAGGACCACTGATCAATTCCCATGGTGTCTAGCACACTGTTCTCCCTTAGCACCAACATGGCATGGGTAGATCCACCCCCGATATAGAGGCCATTAAAACTAGGCCGTAGAATACCTTACTTCTGTAGCCCACCCCATAAGGGTTTACCAAAATTGGCATCCTACCAAGCTGCTTCATCAACTTTACCAACTCAAATGGTGCTTCCATTTTCTTATCAAATGCATAGAGCTCATCCTCATCAATAATCTTTAGCCACCTGAAATTCCCAAGCATGACATGCACATTTCTCATGGCCTCCACCATGTCACCATTTTGACTGCCCTCAGTCCTAACCAACGCATGGATCTGGTACCTGATTCATGGATCTAAAGCTAGGCACCATGGAATTTTAGGAACATTGGTCTTGTAGATGTGAGCCCAAGCTAGGGTTTGGGGGGGGCATGTAGACATGGACATCCTAATGTTTTATGAAGAATCTTTGAGAGATTTCATGAATACAAAGTCTGCATGAATCCTAAGAAGTGTGTGTTTGGCATCACCTTGAGAAAATTGATAGGGTTTATTATATAGAAAAGATGGATAGAAGGCCACCCTACTAAGGTCTATTCCATTATTGAAATGCCTCCACCTTAAAATCTCAAACAAATCTAAAGCTTGTAAGGAAAGATATAGTCTATTTGTAGGTCCATTTCTCAATTGGTAGATAAGTGCCACCCATTTACCCATTCATTGAAGAAAAGGGTCATGTTTAAATGGGATGAAGAGTGTTAATTAGCATTTGTGAATCTCATAACATATTTAGATAACCTACTAGTTTTGATACCACCAACATTTGGATAACCATTTCCTCTTTACATTTCAATAACTGAGCATTCACTTAGGGAAATTTTGGCCCAACATGATGATCAAGGTAAAGAACATATAATTTATTATTTAAGCTACACACTAGGGGATTATGAACATAATTATATGACTATTGAGAAGTAATTTTTATCTTTGGTATTCACTCTCCAAGCATTTTTATAGTGTATTTTGAATAATAAAACCATTGTTACTATTAAAGTGGATCCTCTCAAATTTTCATTATCTAAACTAACTCTCATAGGCTGCATGGCCAAATGGGTCATGATCTTAAGTGATTTTGATGTTGAGTTTTAGAATCATAATGATATCAAGGGGAAGGTTATTACTGATCAACTTGAAAAATCCCCTATTATAGACACTCAACCACTTAGATTCAACTTTTTAGATGATTCTATCATGACAATAGAAGTACAACATGAACTTAAATAGTGAAAACTATAATTTGATGGTTCCTTCACTTATTGAGGATCTAGATATGACATATTATTAATTACACCACAAGGGTATTTTGTTCCCAAGGTGTTTCACATCAATTTTCATTATACTAACAATATTGCCAAGTATGAAGCACTTATTCTAGGACTTCATCTTGTAGTGTAGTGGGATATCTAACACTTAATTATCTATGACAATTCCTAATTAATTATCAATCAAACCACTGATTAATATCAAAGTAGAGGTGATAATATTTTACCCTACAAGAATATCATGGATACTCTCAAAATTAATTTTAAATCTTTGTAGTTTGAACATGGACTAAGGGCCAACAACATATCTATTAATGTGATGGTAATAATTGGGTACATGATGCAGATTGAAAGTAGTGATAAAGAGTATCAGTTTCTCATTGAAAATCTTCTACAACTTGCACATATCTTTCCATATTCATAAAGGATATGAGCTATTGTTGGTCCTAATCCCCCACCTGAACTACCTTAGTCTTAAGATTTTTATAATTATTTCCATGTTCATGTCTTTCTACCTGACCTTTTTAACAATTGTTAGAAACTTTTACTTCATTGCATAGCCCATTATACCCTCCTTGGAAACACACATTATTTCAAAGGATATGATTGAATTCTTTTTCATTGTTTATCTTTGAGATAATCCAAGTTGTCACTTAAGGAGGTTCTTGAAGGAATGTGTGGGTCCCACACTAATGGTGTAGTCTTGGATAAAAATATCCTCATAATAGGTAATTATTGGCCAAAAATGGAGATATATGCTTCCAATTATGTGAGGAAGTGTGTTCTTTGATTATAACATGGAAATTTTATACAAACACCTTCCTTGCCACTATAGCCGATCACAACACCATGGCTATTTTCTACTTGGGGCCTCAATCTCATTAGGAAAATAAACCCAACATCTTTATATGGCCATAAACATATTTTAACTACAACTAAGTATTTTGCTAAGTGGATTGAGGCCATTTCTCTCACTTATATCACTTGTACATAGATTTATAGGTTTATACATTATCATATCATCTATTGCTATGGTATCCTAGCTCAAATTATATCTAATAATGGTGGATCATCTATAAATAATGATGGCTAATACATTTGAGAAAAATTCAAAACCAAGATCAATAAATCCACACCATATAATTCACAAGGAAATAGACAAGTTGAGGCATTAAACAAAACCATTATGGCCATGTTGAACAAGTCTCAATGACATTGCTTGTAAGTGGCACTTATTAAATTATCCTATCCTTTGGGCTTATTGTACTAGTCATGAAACCCCTATAGGAGCCACTCCATATTCCCTTGTTTATGGAACAAAAGTTATTATCCTAATTGGGATCAAGTTGCCTTCATTACGAGTTTCTTTGGATAATATTGAAAATGAAAAGAATGTAGAGTCTCAAGGTTTCAAGATATAGAACTTCTTGATAGTAAGCATTTAGATGCCTTAGAAAACTTGAAAGCCTATCAGAAAAGATTGAGGAGAAAATAAAACAAGTTAATTCTTCCTCAGGAGTTTGAGATTGGTGATTTGGTCTTGAAAGAGAACTAGAAGAATACAAATGCTAAACATAATAAAAAAGGGTAAGCTCTAACCAAATTGGCTTGGCCCATATGTGATCATAAAAAATTATGGATTGAAGACATATCGATTGGCTACTCTAGGTGGTGAATCACTTCTAGATCCCATGGAAATTATGTATCTCAAATGATTCTATGCTTGAAAACTTTGAATCATTATCTACAAGACCCCTTACTTGGGGGTACTTGTGTTGACGTTATTTTATCCTACCATTATATCTTGGATTGTCCCATGATGGACTATATTCCTTATTTTAACCTACCCTAGATTTTTCTTATGAGATCCATATCCTTTTATGACTCTCTATATATAAATCTTTAGAACATTGGCACTTTATATTATTTATATTCCAAATTTACTCATACCACCCTAGAACATCCTCCTTTGGATCCTATTCATTTTGGACCATTGTATTTAGAACCACATTCTTTTTATATCATAGGGTATTATAACCTAGACATCTTTTATCCCCTAACCAATTATGATCTTGATTATGACTCATAGTCATTCTGAGCATGTTCAATTCTAGTTCTACAAAGCAAATCAAAAAGGATAATATTTTATAGCTTCTTCTATAGACAAGTGACCATGTATAAATCTTTAGCTCAGGATCTTTGCCAACTGGATGGTTCTGTAGAGTTATCTCATGTTGTATATTTTTCTATTATTATTTTACTACTTTTTGGTAGGCATGGTTACCTTAATAGGACCTCACTCTCACCGATTTATAATAATGTGGCCATTGTGTTTATTTTAGCTATTATTAGAACTTCTACTTTGGGACCAACATCTCCTTGATTTGTTAGTTCCCTATTCCATTATTTGTATTCATGATCCCTGTTGCAACTGGTTTAGATGATGTTTGAATTCTTATCTATTGATGTGCATCTCCTTAGCTAGGTAGTTCCTTGGACCTTTTTAAATATTTAATTTCTATTGCTTATCCTAAAAACACAAAAACATTATAAAATGATTGAAAAAATGAAACAAAAAGTTTGTCTTACACTTTTATTTATTTTACATGTCCCATGTTCTTGCCATTTTACAATTAGTGATCTAAATGCTCTCATCATTTTATGATCCCATTTTCCTTACTATTATACAACATTAATTAGGTATACTTATCATCACTATTATTCTATCTCATTTTTTATGAGAACTACATTTATCCTGATGTTCATTATGGACCTTACATCCATGGAACTATGTAGGAAACATCCGCTTGTCTTGCACATCTGGAGTTAGATTAGCCACCTCCTTCCTTTTCTTATTTTACCCCATTTTATTTTATGTTGTTTCCCTATCATTTGGATAAAATTTTGTGTCTTTGTTCTTGTTACATTATTGTATAAAGTAATGCCTCTACTACATGTGCCTAAATAATTATTTTTAAACTGCACTAACATTGTGACTAACTCTTATTTATGTGTGTTTATTTGGTTTTTATAGGTGTTTTATTGTTATTTCTTGCCTCTTCATTTATTTATTTCTATTATTTTGTTATTTTTTCTTGGTCTTTTGATTTACTATTTGGTCTTGTTATTTCTTCTCTTTTTCAAAGTACATCTTGATAATACACATGGATCTTGATTATTCCTATCTTAATTTCATGTTATTTGTTATGTTTTTCTTGATTTATTGTTATAAATTCTTGTTACTAATTAAGTCTTGGTTATTCATATATTGATTTTGAGTTAGGTTACATTTATGTACACTTTTTATTTTTATTTGTTTTGTTTAAATGTAAATAGTTGTAACTTTAGTTTTGGTAGTTCTTATCATTACTCTTAGTTATAAATATTCATATTTGAACATGATTAACACAAATCAAATCCAATTTCATTATAATTTCCTCATATTTTTGATGCATAATTTCATTTTACTATAGTAATCACTATGTGCTTTAGATTCAAGTCTCAAAGTCAATGCAGCTCTCAAAGATCAGCTCTCAATTGCACCAATGAAACTAGGTACCAATGTCTTATCTCACACTTGACTTTATGCAACACATGCATCTCTTGTCATACATTATGAGTCTAATCTAAAAATGGTATATTTTATTTTATCTCTCATCCCATTTTATCCTAATGCTGGGTGAAATACATTAGCTTGAGGTATATTTGGACTATGTAGGCAATTATTAGATACATGATGTATCATGGGTCATCTCGACCATCTTCATTCTTCTTTCCATCTCTTACATCACTTTGTGCATTCTTGTATGCCTAGTTATTTATGTATTTTTAAATCATAAAACCATCACATATATGTTTTTGCCTGCTCATTTTTAATCTATGAAATAGGTAATATCCTTGAGATATTGGGGCACCACATTTTGACCCATTTTTGAATCAAATAAACTCTACAGGGGCACAACTATTTATCAGTGATAAAAATAAGCCCTAATGGGGAAAAATTGTTTATCAACCAATCAAATATGCTCTACTAGGGCACCATTATTATTTTCATTTCTCTAGAGAAATGATCTATTTATTTCATTCCAAGATCTATGGACTTTACCTCATTCTAGAAATATTTTAGTGTGTAACTTGTCCTAGGATTGATCATTCCATAAATGCATAGCTTGCATCATAGCTTTGGGTGTGTTTAAAGTGTGTCACTTATAATTTTGGATTGTATCCTTCCCATTCCCCCATCCTTAGGGCTTATTATATTCTAATTATATTTTGATCATTGAGGAATCAATGTGTGCATACATCAACTAGTCTAGATTTAATTTCTCTCATGGGTTAATTTCACTTTCTCTATCTTTTTGAGAGTCTATCATTCTCTTTCATCCTTATATGTCCTCTCAATGGGGCATCATGTGTAATTTCCTTCCAACTTCTTCTTGACAACTCTTTTCTTTCAAAATATGTTTCTTTACTTAATGTCTCACTATACCTTCTCAAACAAGGGTCAAATGTAGACATCTAAATCCTAACACCATTATGTTGAAATTTTCAATCTTACTCAAAATTTGTGAAACTACATCTTTCATTGTTGTTTTTTTGGTCTTTTGATTTATTTTGGTCTTGTTTTTTCCTCTATTTTCCAAATACATCTTGATAGTACACATGGATATTGTTTATTCCTATCTTTATTATATGTTATTTATTATGTTGTTCTTGCTTTATTGTTATACATTCTTTTTAGTACTTAAGTCTTGATTATTCATATCTCAATTTTTAGTTAGGTTACATTTATGTGTTATTTTTATTTATTTTTGCTTAAATGTAAATAGTTGTAACTCTAGTTTTGGTAGTTATTATCATTACCCTTAGTTATAAATGTTCACATTTGAACTAGCTCAACACAAATGAAATCTGATGTCCTTATAAGTTCCTCATATTTATGGTGCATAATTTCATTTTATTGTAGTAAGAACTATGTGATTTGGATCCAAGTCTCAAAGTCAATGTAGCTTTGAAGATCAACTCTCAAAGTGTACTAATGAAACTAGGTATCAATGTCTTATCTCACACCTAACTCTATTTAAGATGTGTATCTCTTGGAATAAAGTATGAGTCTAATGGAATAGTGGTCTATTTTCTTCTATCCCTCATCTTATTTTCTCCTGATTTTGGGTGAACTACATTATCTTGAGGTCTATTTGGACTATGTAGGAAATGATTAGATACATGATGTATCATGGGTCAACTTGATCATATTCATTATTATTTTCATCTCTTTTATCACACTGTGCATTATCATATGCCTAGCTATTTATGTTTGTTTAGTTATAAAACCATCTCATCTACATTTATTCCTTATCATTTTTAATCTATGTAATAGGTTATATCCTTGAGATATGCTTTCTAATTTTACCTATTAGTGCACCATATTTTGACCCATCATTGAATTAAATCAGCCCAATAGGGACACAATTACTTATTAGTGATCAAAATTAGACCTACTGGGGATAAATTGTTTATCAATTAATTAAATATAGTCTACTAGGGCACCATTATTATTTTCCTTTATTTGGAGAAAAAATATCCTATTTTTTCTAATTCTAATCTCTAAAATCTTTTTTCCTTATTCTTGGCAGTATTTTAGTGTATAGCTTGTCTTGGGATTGATCATTCCCTAAATATACAACTTGCATCCTAGCTTTGGGTGTGTTCAAAATGTCTCACTTATATTTTTGGGTTATATCTTTCCCCTTCCCATTATCCCTGGGGCCAATTATATTCTAATTATATTTTTAAAATCAAGGAATCAATGCGTTCACATATTAGCTCATCTAGATTTAATCTATCCCATGGGTTAATTTCACTTTCTCTCTCTTTTACAGAGTTCATCCTTCTCTTTCCTTTTATGTCCTATTGATGGGGCATCATGGGTCATTTCCTTCCAACTTCTTCTTGACAAATATTTTATTGGAAAAAAACATAAATTTTTTGAATATATCACTATGCCTTCTCAAATAGGGGGAAAATGTAGACATCCAATTCTTAGCACCATTATGTTGAAGTTGTCAATCTTACTCAAATTTTTTGAAAATACACAATTTGGGCTAAAATCATTTAAACACTCTAAATGGTTTGATATTTTGTATACAAGTTATTATTTAGGATAATGTATCCTTAAATGGGGTAATGAATTTTATGTGATTATTAACTTTTCTCAAATTATTTTGAGTCAAAATGATGAAAATGCATTTTCATGTTCTATATCACTCTTTTCTTGTAATTTATAAGCACATGACATGCACATGGGTTATTTTATGTCAAAAAAATCCTAAATGGGATATCATTATATATGTAACTAACATCACCTTATAATTCCTCTTCAATAAAATTATGACCTAGTAATATGACATTTTGACCAGTTTGATTAATTAAGTGCAAACAATTTCTAAAGACTTACATAAAATTTTATTAATTTCAGTCAGGAAAATTAATCCAAATTAAGATCTTAAGTGGAAAATCCATGGAAGTTATTGAGTATCTTTTAGTTGGAAATTTATTCTTAATATCTTCATCATCAAATGACATCATTTTGTGGGGTGACATCCATAAGCTATAAATGCATCAAATATCAGGTTTAAGGCCTCCCATGCCTCTTTAATGCTTCTTAATTCTAAATATTTATAAGGGTATCTATGTATTAATTATAAAAAATTAGACTAATTCATGGCCACACATCTTGATCTCAAGATGGATGGTCATGGTTTATCTTGATCAAATTCAAAAATTTATAAATAGGAGGGCCAAGACCACCATTTTAAAGTCTTCATTTTTTTTTTCACTTTATTAAAGCTGGGTAAACTTTTTAACGTGACCAGCGCCATTGGCTAGACATGACTAATACCGGTACCACGGGGCCGGGGGGGACTCGAACACTTGACTGGTAGAGTCGCAATAGAAATACCTGACCAACCAACGACGCCCCCTGACAATTTTAAAGCTTCATTTGTGTAAACTTATAATGTAAAATTCTCTCCATAAGGCATTTGTGTGTGGTTTTTATTATGCTTAATTTGCAATAGGATAACTTCATTGATAGGAATACATTTGATTACATATCATGAGCCTAGTTTCATTAGTATATTTGGGATGATGAAAGAGATTTATCTTGGATCATTGATGAAGACTTGAGCACAAAATCAAGGGAGAAATCATGTTTTGAGTCACATTTGGGTGATGGGATGCTCTTTAAAAGGTAATTTGTATAATATTTTTCAATAGCTCTTAATTGTCATTTACCAAACCCCATAGAAAAATTTGGCTTAGCTTGTTATGTTCTTATACATTTAATTGAGTTTTCATGACTAATGCTTGATCTAAATATCTTTGGATTCCATCTCTACAAGACTCTTATATGTTTACTCATCTAGGTCTTCTAGGTATCCTTTAGGATTTGTATACTTCCATTATTGTTTAATGACACATACTTAAATCCTTAGACTAACATGAGGTTCTTGTACTATGATTTTTTTTACTCAATCAATAAACATTATTTATTCCTTTGAAGTACACCACCTTTGCATGACATAAGAAACATGATCTTATCTAAAGGTTTTTCATTTTTTCTTGGTATTAACCTTTATTTATATATTATTTAATGTAAATCAGTCCCTTTTGACTAATATTATATTCTTGAACACTCATTTTATCCTAATTTCACTTTTTTACCTTCCTAGTGACAATCTCCATAAAAAAACTAACACATGTCCATAACAATTTAATTCTTACAAAAAACATAGAGTTATATCATATCACACTTTATTCATTAGGTATGTCACCCTTTATAAAATATATTTTACTTAAGACTAACTCTTTATGTACCCAATAGGAATATTGTATTTGATTTGACACTATCTAAGATAACACATAAGCTTCATCCATTCTTTGTACTTAATTCTCACCAAAATGTAACAAAAATAGGCTTTCTAACCCACTCACTTAGGTCTTCTATGTTGTTTAAGGGGTTATGGATCCAAAATCATATTAAAGGTCATCAAAATGACTTCATTCATTCATTTAAACATTACACATGATAAGTAACACATTTTACAATCTATTACAACTTTGATTTTTTAGATAATTTGAAAGACTTTACACCTTTATCCCTATTTTAGATCTATTAAAAAAATAGTCATGAATATATTATCTTTTTGGGACTTTAAAGTTAAAAAACCACCTAGATCAATTGACAAATATCTTTTGACACCTTTCTATAAAATTTCAGAGGTTTATGATGGTTTAGATCAAAACATGATTTTCCCCTAGATTTGGTGTTTCAAGTTTTCATCAATGATGAAAGGTAAAGCTCCTCCATCATCCTAAATTTACCAATGAAACTAGGCTCATGATATGAAATTAAATGTATTCATATCAATGAATCTATCCTATTTTAAATTAAGTATAATAAACACCACACATAAATGGCTTATGGAGAGAATTCTACATAATAATTTAACACAAATGAAGCTTAAAAATGGTGGTCTTTGCCCTCCTATTTATAAAATTTTGAATTTTTTCAAGATAAATCATGACCATCCATCTCAATATCAAGATGTGTGGCCATGAATTAATCTAATCTTATATACTTAATACATATATGCCCTCATAAATATTTGCAAGGGACATTAAAGAGGCATGGGAGGCATTAAACCTGATATTTATTACATTTATGGCTTATGGATTCCACCCCAAAAATGATGTCATTTGATAATGAATAAATTAATAATCAATTTCCAACTAAAATATATTCAATAACTTCCATGGATTTTCTACTTAAGATCTTAATTTGGATTAATTTACCTAAGTGAGATTAATCAAATTTTATGTAATTCTTTAGAAATTATTTTCACTCAATTAATCAAACTGGTCAAAATGTCATATTACTAGGTCATAATTTTATTGAAGAGGAATTACAATGTGATGTTAGTTACATATAGACTAATATCCCATTTAGTACATTGTCAACACAAAATAACCCATACATATATCATGTGCTTCTAAATTATAAGAAAAGAGTGATCCAGAACATGAAAATGCATTTTCATCATTTTGATGTAAAATAATTTGAGAAAAGTTAATAATAACATAAAATTCATTGCCCCATTTAAGGATACATTGTCATAAATAAGCACTTTTATATGACAAGCTTAAACCATTTAGAGTGTTTAAGTGATTTTGACCCAAATTGTGCATTTTCAAAAAATTTAAGTAGGATTTATAATTTCAACACAATTGTGCTAGGAATTAGATGTCTACATTTTCCCCCTATTTAAAAAGGCATAGTGAGACATTGAATAAATTAATGTTTTTTCCAAGAAAATATTTGTCAAGAATAAGTTGGAAGGAAAAGACCCATGATGCCCCATTGATAGGACATACAAGGATGAAAGAGAAGAATGGACTCTGTAAAAGAGAGAGAAAGTGAAATTAACCCATGGGATAGATTAAATATAGATGAGATAATACATGAATGTATTGGTTCCTCAATGTTCAAAATATAATTTGAATATAAGGGGACCTAAGGATAGTGGGAAGGGGAAGGATACAAGCCAAAAATATAAGTGACACACTTTGAACACACCCAAAGATAGGATGTAAGCTACATGCTTAAGGAATGATCCATCCCAAGACAAGTTATACACTAAAATACTACCAAAACTAGGGTAAAAGTCTATATATATTAGAATTAGAAAATATAGGAGAATGTTGCTCCAAATAAAGGAAAATAATAATGGTGTCTTAGTATAGTATATTTGATTGGTTGATAAACAAATTTGCCTCTAGTAGGTCTGATTTTGATCACTGATAAGTAATTATGCCCTTGTAGAGATGATTTAATTTAATGATGGATAAAAATGTGGTGCACCAATAAGGAAAATTGGCAAGCATAGCTCAAGGATATAACCTATTATATAGATTAAAAATGAGAAGGTGAAAATGTAGATGTGATGGTTTTATGACTAAAAAAAATCAATAACTAGGCATATGATAATGCACAATGTGATGAAAGAGATGAAAATAATAATGAATATGATCAAGATGACTCATGATACATCATGTACCTAAGCATTACCTACATAGTCTAAATAGACCTCAAGCCAATGTAGTTTACCTAGCATTAGGAGAAAATGGGATGAAGGATAAAAGAAAATAGACTCATAATGTATTCCAAGAGATGTACATCTTGCATAGTGTCAGGTGTGAGATAAAACATTGATACCTATTTTCATTGGTGTACTTTGAGATTTGATCTTTAAAGCTACATTGACATTGAGACTTAGATGTAAATCACATAGTGATTACTATAGAAAAATTAAATTATGCATCATAAGTATAAGGAACTTATAAGGACATTATATTTAATTTGAGCTGAGATAGTTCAAATGTGAATATTTATAACTAAGGGTAATGATAATAACTACCAAAACTAGAGTTACAACTATTTACATTTAAATAAAAATAAAGAAAAAAAGAATAAATAAATGTAACCTAGCTCAAAATCAAGAAATAAATGATCAAGACTTGAGTAGGAACAAGAATGTATAACAACATAGTAAGAGCAGCATAATAAATAACATGAAATCAAGATAGGAATAATCAAGCTCCATGTATATTATCAAGATGTACTTAGAAAATAGAGAAAAAAAATAAGACCAAACTATAAATCAAAAGACCAAAAAGAAGCAACAAAGGAAGAGAAAGAAATAAATGAAGAGGAAAGAAAGCATAACAAAACACCAATAAAAACCAAATAAACACACACAAATAAGAGTTAGTCATAATGTTAGTGTGGTTTGAAAATAATTGTTTAGGAACATGTAGTAGAGGCATTACTTTCTAGAACATTGTAACAAGAACAAAAACACAAAGTTATCTCCAAGTGATAGGGAAAAAACACATAAGAGAATTGGGGAAAAGAAGAAAAGGAAGGAGGTAGACAAGTTGAATCCAAATGTACAAGACAAGTGGATGCTACCTACATAGTTCTATGGATGCAAGGTCCAAGATGTAGAGATGAAATCCAAAGATAGTTATATCAAGCATTAGTCAATAAAACTGAAGAAAATGCATAACAACATAACAAGCTAAGCCAAATTTTTAAATGGAGTTTGACAAATGATAATTAAGAGATATTGAAATAAATCATACACATTACCTTCCAAAGAGCATCCCATCACCCAAATGTGGCTCAAAATGTGATTTTACATTTGATTTGGTAATCAAATCTTCATCAATGATGCAAGGTAAATATCCTCCATCATCTCAAGTGTAGTATCACATTTATAGATAAATATATAGATAGATAGATAAATAATCACAAATCAATTAGAATGTGTTCCAATCTAGTTACTATTAGAGTGTGTTTCCTACACTAACTCTTGGATTATACCCAACCATATCTATAGAGAAATTGAGATATGAAGGTAATGAAGGGAATATGACTTAATCTAGTATATAAAAGAGAGGATATTTAGAGCTAGCCCAAGAAATAACAAGGGAGTAAAGCATAAATATTAAAGGAAGTTTTCATTACCAATATATAAGTTTGATTTTCACTTAGATTAAGGCATAACTATCAATGTAATCTTTCTTTTAATAGATAACTTTGTTATTACCCTACCTACTTACCTATTCCCTACCTTATAATATAAGGGAATATTATTTCATGATATATGTAGGGAGTTATTAAAGATGATGAGGGAAAATCAATTAGTGAGTAAGGATGATGAGGGTTAATGAGGAAGTGATTAGGGATGATGAGGGAGTGATTAGAGATGATGAAGGATGGTGAGGATAAATGAAGGAGTGATTAGGGATGAGGAGGGAGGAGGATAGAATAATTAAGGATTATGAGGTATGATGAAATAATGATCAAGGATGATGAGGTATGGTGAGGGTCAATGAGGGAGTGATTAAGTATGATGAAGGAGTGATTAGATATGATGAATGATGGTAAGGTTCAATGAGGGAATGATTAAGGATAATGAGGAATTAGGAGAGAGTTACTATGGGTGATAAGGGATGAGGAAGAAGTGATTATGGATGAGGGAAGGATATGATCAAGTGAAATTAACACAAAGTGGTCATTTATTTTGCCTTACTATTTAATATCCATAGAAAATAAAATATTCCCTTGATATGTTATTAGGTGAAGCAGAGTTAGTTATCAAAAAGGCAAGCTTACCTTACCTTACTCATTGGCATAAATTAAGTAGGTAGGGAACTCTTTCATTTCCTTAATAGGTAGGGAAATTTTGAGATTGGGGTAGGGAATTTAGAATTATTCCCCTATATATCTATGGTGGGTCCCTCATTCCTATGTTATTCTTTGATATACCATATTGGGTATCAAGGAATAATAAAAGTATGGCAAGGCCCTATTTATCCTTTAGGGCCCATCAGAACATGCCAAATCACTAAGTGGCCTCTCCTTGATACACTAAATTAGGTTACATATCCTTCATTCCATTTATATATCATGTTGTGTATAAATTGGATTGGGTATAGATCTAGTTCGGTTTGGAAACATACTTTATCAACTACCGGACTAGATCACACTCTGCTAGATTAGTGACTACCTATCTATTTATCTATAAATTTGGTCTACTATGGATATTCTATGAATATATGGTTAATTATGGGTTTGTGATTGGAATTTTCAACTATTTTCCAATCACCCATATCTATGTAAATATAAATTTGGATTCACAACTTTGAGATTGGGATTCTTAGGTGCCCAAATACCAATCTATATATGTAATTAATACAATTCCATCCCACCCTTTTCTTAATTTCTTGCCTATTTATTATATTATATGGATTAGATGATATATTTGATTTTATTATTTGAGTGAGAGAGGATGAGTGAAATAATATTTTATTTTGATCTTGTTTGAGTAAGTAAATTTTATAATTTGAAAATAATCCAATTTAGAATATGTAAGAAGCTATTGTACCCACCACCATGGTATTAGATGAAGTGATTAAAGATGAGGAGGGATGAGGAGAGATCAAACAAAAATTATGAGGGAGTCATTATGGATGATGATGGTTAATGAAGGAGTGATTAGGGATGATGAGTGATGGTGAGGTTTAATGAGGGAATGATTAGGAGTGATGGAGTGATTATGGATGATGAATTAGTGATTAGGGATGATAAGGGATGGTGATGGTCAATGATGGAGTGATTAGGGATGATGAGGGAGTTATTTTAAATAATGAGGAATGGTGAGGGTCAATAATAAAGTGACTAGGGATGATGAGGGATGAAGAAGGAGTAATCAGGGATGATTAAGAAATTATCAAGGATGATGGAGTGATTATGAATGATGAGGGATGGTGAGAGTAAATTAGGGAGTAGACAGGGATGATGAGGGAGTGAGTACAAATGATGAGGGATGGTTAAGGTTAATAAGTTAGTGATTAGGGATAATTAAGGATGAGAGGGAGTGACTAGGGATAATGATGGTTAATGAGGGAGAAATTAAGGATGATAAGGGAGTGATTAGAGATGATGAGGGATAGTGAGGGTCAATAAAGGAGTGATTAGCTATAATGGGGAATGAGGAGAGAGTAATTAGGGTGATGAGGGATGAGTAGTAAGTGATTAAAGATGAGGGAGGGAAGATGAGCAAGTGAAATTAACAAAAAGTGGTTACTTGATGTGTGTAGGTTATCACTATGACCTACACTTCCCCAATCACACCACTTTAGATCAAATTCAAAGTGAGTAGTTTAAAAACTTCAATTTTGACAAACCTAAGACTCCTATAAATGACAATAATAAATTTAGAAGGCACAAAATCCTAAAAAATTACTATGTTTACCAAAAATAGACATCAATTGCAAATGTTATGCCATAAATTCATTAGGTTCAATACTAAGACTCTAAAATGCCTAGGTACTATCTGTATTAGATTTTGAAAAATTATTTTCCACATTGTAAAGTGTGTAACTATGAGACCAATTGTATTAGATGTATATTTACCCTAATTTAATATATTTAAAAAAATAAATATAAAGTATAAGTTTTTATAATTTATTTTAGTAAACCATATACTAGTAGACCATTGAAAACTACCAATATATATTTTGTACCTTTTTTATACAATGTGATAGGAATGCATACACATTAATTTAACTATATAAAATGTATATGAATGCCTTACACTATATAAAACATGTACATGTTATAACACATATGTGTTTAGGTTTGGTGTTTTCAATCTTAAATTCAAATAATGTATACACATTATGACCATAAAACATACATGTTATGGTCATAACACATATTTATTATGGTCATAAGATGTACTTATTAGGGGAAATGTCCACATAATTATCCACAAACTCCATGCACATACCCATAATGTTGACCCTAAATTATTCACATAATATCATGTTGATTATATAAAATGTACATAAGGGTAAATAATCTACACAAAAAATTAAAACTATTACACAAGAGACAATCTAATAATGCAATCCAAAACACAAATCAAATCTATCTCATGGCTAAAAACAAAAAAATGAGATGAATAAGTAAGAAATAACAACAAAATTAATTTAAAATTATAGAATCTAACACACCTGGGTTTCATTCTAGATTTATAACACTAAATTTTGGATCTATGGCTAATTATATTACTTTGTGTGAAACCTGAATTATTGATTATATTGGGATAAAATTGATAGGCTATCAAATGTGTAACCCTAATATTGTCAAATATGTACCCTACCACTAAATGTGTCCTCTAATTTATTTCAAACTTTGTAACTTTCTAGAAAAGCATGTTGGCTTATGGTGAGTAGGGTTGTACAATTTTTTTATAGAAATTTTTGGTATAATTTGTTATTTTTTATTCTCTTTTGATCCTTAACCTAACCCTAAAAATATCAATAAAACAAATGTGTAGGTATCAAATTTTGATACAAGCCTTCTTATTTTATTGTTGTTTTAATTCTATTGGCACATGTATCATCATCTTGAATTAGGGACTTAATGACACTAATATGTTTCACATTTTCCTCTTTATGTGATCCCATGATCATATTTTATTAAATTTATCACTTTTTTGTGTTTGTTTTTTGCTCATGAGACTATTTTATCTCTTGCATGTCTATATAAGTTTGATTATTCTAGGATGGTAAAAATAGTGCACTAATCCTACCCTAAGTGGGAAAAATGAGCTTGATGTCCTTTCCCTTTTGATTTTAAGCCATTTTCCCTATTGTTTTTTTCCTTTCAATGATTAGTTCCATTTTAGTTATTTATCTCTCTTTAATAACTTGGAAAACAATAGGTATTTAATATTAAACATGAGAAACCTATATATATAAATCATCTGTGAGAATTTCAAAGTATTATCAAGGTATCCATAGCATATCCCTTGAGGTTTAAATACACTCCATACAAGTTTCCAATATTTTAATAGTCAATCCTAAAGTATACACACACCTTACATTGATTTATCTCTAATACAAGACTCACATATACTTGTAAAAATATTGGCTTAGATGAATATGTATGTAGTTGCATCTCAATTTTTTAGAGAGAAGGAAATTCTTTTAATTTAAATCCTCCATTCACATTGTACATGAATAAAGAGGGTTATGATTATGGCATTGGGGATACTAGTCACAATGCCTTTTTAATTCCCCAACCTAATTACTTATTCCCTTCAATTTTTATAACTTCATGTGACAAGTTAGGTTAATAAAATTGAAGAAGAAAAATCAAATAGTTCTATCCATTATGTTGTAAAGTAAATATACAAGAAGAAATAACATCTAGTGGAAAAGTTATATATATATATACATATATATATATATATATATATATATACATATATATTATGTGTGTGTGTGTATATATATACACACACACACACATACATATACATATACATATACATATACATATACATATACATACAGATACATATATATACATATACATACATATATATATATATATATGTATGTATGTTTGTGTGTGTGTGTATATATATATATGTATGTATGTATGTATGTATATGTGTGTGTGTGTATATATATATATACATACATACATATATACGCATATATATATATGTATGTATGTATGTATATATGTATATGTATATATACATATACATATACATACATATATATATATGTATATATATGTATCTGTATGTATGTATATGTATGTATATGTATATGTATGTGTGTGTGTACATATATATACACACACACATACACACACACACACACACACACACACACACACACACACACACACACACACACACACACACACACACACACACACACACACACACACACACACACACACACACACACACACACACACACACACACACACATTCTAAAATTTAGCACATAACACAAAAAAACATTGTAGGACACAAACAACTATCAAAATAAGGTAACACTGATCATGCCTAAAGCATATAAGACATAGACACCAATCCCATTGGCGAATACCCAAATGCTTAAAATTTTCACAACATCAATTGCAATAATGCACAACTTTAATCTACATTCAAAAATCCATGATTTGACAAGCTGTGACTAATCCAATCATTTAAATTTCATATTTCTCATTACTTATTTTCAAATTTATAACTGGCATGTTTACTATTTTTATCCATTAGGAGTGTATTACCTTATTTTTGATAAGTGTATCTAAATAAGATATAATTTTTTAACATTTAAATTGTCTAATATATGTTTAAATTAAGAAAATATGAATCTTATGAGTAGATGTTAAATTAAGATTTATTATCTATAAAAATCACTAAGAGGACTACAATTTTAATCTTGTTACTATTCAAATTAAGTCTACAATTATGTGTAAGTGGCAGAAAGGAATAAAATTGGATTTAGGGTTGATCAAATTTAGAAACTAACTATATATACTTTGTTGGATGAATCTAAAAGAATCTAAATGCCTGCATTAGTCACAGTCATATGATCTCTAGAATAATTTTACCTATAACATATACTTACTTATTTCATCATAGATCATTGTACATTATTACAAACCACTTTATTATGAAATATCAGAATCTCATTATGTACATATGTCCATAATTTTTTTTTACTTTGAAACCATAGCTCCACTTTTGACACTAGGTTTTCTTGCAATAGGGAAAGGGAAAAATGGGTATTTTCTGACCCCAACCACCCCCTTTGAATGGATGAGAACTACCTATGTTTATAATAATAAGAAGAGGATAAAATCATAAGTCATTTTCTTGTTTATGTGTATTTTTTTAATAATTAACATTTAGTATGAGTGCAACACATAATCTAGCTTTTAACACTTTACAATAAAAAACTTTATTTGGATTGGGTGCTTAAGACTAGTCTAGGGTTTGTTCCTTATGACTAATATATGATATAAAAACATTAAGGTTATTCTACTCAATGTGTATATGAATAATATATTCACTCTTTATAGGTGTAAAATTAATACTTTATAGATAGGAATATGCTTAGACCTATTGTGTATAAATAGATAACTCTTTGGGTAATTATTATTCCACTGACATATGAAACAACTCATAAGAATGATTTTATTTTATAAAATGAAAATCTCAAATAATGTAGATAGATCCAACACAAGTGGAAAATTTTGGAAAATTAGAGTCATTTAAGTATAATCATAGGTATCCAAAGGTAGGAAACAATGATTTGATGATTATGAGATAGTCTGAATAGGATAATAAGCATATTAGACAAAAAACTATAAAATTCTTGTAGGTGAATAATATTAAATTAGGAAGGCTAGGGCCATATAAGGAAAATTGATAGGAGATAAGGGTGTCTAAGAGACATATGTCTACACACAAGTCATATAAGGTAATTATAAGTGAATATTGGCATTATTAAGTGTCTAATACTATATTTATGTTCCTATAAAATCACCCCTTTTATTATATTATTATAAATGATAGAGTAAAATGATAATGATACTATGTACCTATTGAAATTTTGCCTTCACAAATCAAATGTCAACCCCTAATGTTAAAAACTTTTGGTGACCACCACCTTGCCTGCTTATGGTGATTCTCGACATAGTCATGCCACTTTTGGTCTTATCGAGAGTCTCTTTGATGTTTGTTAAGAGTGTCATTTCGTAAAATTATTTTATGATTTAATACTTGTGTCACAAGTGTCTTGATTATTTTGGTGATGTGTTAGTTGTCATAGTAATCTTAGAATATGAGAGATGATTATCAAGAAGTCCTAAAAAGTCCAAATGAATGATTTAGCCATGTATGAGGAATTTTAGTATGTTTTGAGTAATTTGAAGGTGTTAAAAAAAATTTTAAGGCTATAAAATGAGGATCATAATGTGTGTTCAATTATATTGTCCATGATATATTCATTTAAACCCATTTACCAACTTCATCACCCCTCTTAAACCATTAAACACCCCTCAAGCTACTTAATATAATCCCATTTGCCTTGTAAAACCTTAGAAAATGGGAGTATTTTGATAAATTTCATTAAAAGGGGGTCATAAAATAGTCTTATGCATGTCACATTTCTAATCCTATGTGTTTCATGCCACTAAAATCATTTTTTAGACCTATTTATACCTTTCCAGTAGCCAAGTGGGCCCCACATGCCAAATTATGGCTATTCCGATTCCTCCCTACATTTTATCCTATTTTAAATGGTTTATTAACTCATTCTCCCCTATTTTTTCCATAAAATGGTGGTTCAAAGTCTCAAATTTAAAGAAATTTAGGAAAACACACCTTTTTCAATTTTTTTGTACTTGTATGGAATTATACAAACTGTATCATACAGAGGAGGACCAAAATTTGAATATGGGCTCATATTTGATGTATAAAACATGTTTAATGGTAAAATTATGTCATAAAAACCTAAAACTAGCCATATTACTTCACCTACTTCCTTTACAGACCCAGATAGCTTCTTAGGTTAATGCTTATACCATACAAAGGAGAGAGACTAAGTGCCCAAGCTCAAAACCAGAGAAATAAAACTTAGGAAGCTTACAAACATTGGAATTTGTCTAGGAATTAGTTTCATAATATTTATTAACATTCATTAAGAAGTTAAGTAATTTGTGTGTTATTCTCATCCACACAGGCCAAGTTAGATTGAGTGGTTTTTAGGGATTCTTGACTTGTCTGATCAAACTAATGAGTGATCAAGTTGCCTTAGGTATTGAAAGATATTTTCATGGAATTTTTGGTGATTGACCCACATGTGTGATATAATTTAACTAGTAAACCTTCAATATTTTATCCTATGTGCAATCTACAAGTAGAACTATGTATTGAACATGGTTGAATGTCTTCATCAAAGTTTTTTGGTTGAGTTAGAAGGTTGATAGAGTGTTTCATATCTCCTCATGCCTCCATTCTTAGGATTGGATGTCCATGACCTCTTGTCATCTTAAAATATATCAAGAATAAAAATGGCTTATGAATATATGAAATCCACTATATGGTGAACACTATGTATGTCTTAGTGACATCTATAAAACCTCTAATGCAACTCAAGAGCATGGAAGGAGATGTTAAATTGACAATGTATCATCATAATGCCTTTATGAACAAGTTTTTGGAGCTCTATGGAAAAATTAAAAGTTTAGAAACCATATTCCTTTCCTCTAGGATCACTCAATTAGTTTTATCATAGTTTAAGGTCTTTTGTAAAAATTAAGGTTACTCAAGTGTCCTAGGTTTCATTTATTAACTGTGTTTTCCCCTTTTTTCCTCCAAAAGTGCCATGATTTCATAGGTTTGTGTATAAATATTCTCAAGGTTATTTTTTTTGGTCTTGAAATGGTTTATATTGATTTGGAGGACATTTTTAAACATTCATAATCCTCCCTAAACTTTCACTATTGCATAGGGCTTATTGAGAGCTTTCTAACGATATGCAAAACTCAAGAAATAGAGCTCATTTTCTTCAGATATGACTAGTCAAAGTTGGCTAATTGGTGGTCAACTGATGATGTGGTAAGTTTTAGGCACATGGAAAAAAATGGGTTTACACACCTCCATTATTTGACCTTATTAAAAGGGATGTCTATGGGGACTGTATCCAGTGGATCCTACTTTTGTGATGGAAGGGGATTCTACCATTGTGGTATATTAGTGTAATTTTAATATTTTTAATTATACTATTTATATACTATATTATTTCTTGGTGATTTTGGTGGTGAAAATTGGTAGGATGAGGATTGATATAGTGGCATTATTGGATAGGCCCATGTGGTAGGTCCATAGGCCACCATGTGGCCTACCACCTCTTTCCATCTCTATTTTTCAAGTCACTATTATGTAAATTCAACCAACCCAGCTCAGAGTACCAACTTATCCAATCCAACCTAAGTCTAACTTAGATTTTAACATAATTAAATTAATATCTTGATGAGACCAAGCTCATATCCAAAGGTTATAAGCAACAAATGCCCAAGTTCTATGCATAGAAAAAGTAGAAGAGATGTGGCCAAAGACACATTAAACATTGTTAGGTTAAGGATATAAAAAACCATGTCCACTATTATCTCCATGAATGTGGGTTTTAAAATCCTATAAAATCTACATTGGTAAAATATTTTTAGGTAGGATTGAACCCTTAATGTATTATTCACTATTTAAATCCTTTTTTATTCCACCAAAGGTAGACGATTGTAACCACACAGAGGGATATTCTATTTAAAAAAAATATTGGCATGATTTTGGGAAGAAGGGATTCAACCTCGTAACCTTTAGCCAAAAGGATAAAAATCCTTACCACTATGATTAGAGGTGAAATGTGTATATAAAGGCATAAATTTGGTTTTATTTGACATTGAAAATTTGGCTGTGTTTTATTATTCACAGACCAGTTTGTGGAAAACAACCAAATAGGCCATTATTGGAGCATTTTTTGATCTTGAAATCTTCTAGAAATATGTTCAAAACTCAAAGATTCTCCTAATTTTATAATTAATTTCTCATTTGGAGGTAATTTTCCATCATTTTGGAATCCATTTCAGTCTCTTTTGATGGAAAACTAAGAGAGATGACCATGCAAGTGCTTTAGGAAGGTGGAGGATAGTTTGCTGATTTTTTTCATAGTCCAAAATTTTGAGAGCATATTATTTGTAAGTTTTACATTTATATTAATGATTATAAGATTTTGTTGATGTACTTACAATATTTCAATTAGTGTAATAGTTTAAAATAACCTAGAGATTTAGGTAATTCTCAGAACTCTATAATCAACTTCTTTACATAGTGTGCTTATTATTTTGTATTAGAATTTTCTAGTTGATTTCTTGGAGTATTATTTTGGAATTTAAAATTACTTATAAGGATCCATTTATAAATATATAATAACATGGGGTTAGTGCTTGTTTATTGATCATTTTTGGTATCGGATTGATTCTTGCCAATTGCTAATAGTTTTATGCTTTGTGTTAGTAAGATTCTATTTGTGTATTGACATAAAAGTACAAGCTAATTGAGACCATCTTGAAGCAATGGATTTATATCAGTGGATGTATTTACCCATGATGCTATTATTATTAGGCATGGTGATACATATTATTTTGTCACACTGATGAGAGAAGGTAAAATAGATGGTTGATATAAACCTGATTGTGGTGAATGTGAGTGTGAATCAACATTCACAAGATTAGATGATGATTGAGATCAAGAGGAGATAGAATCCCTTCCCACCTAGTGGGTAGAAGAGTTTAGATGGAAGAAACACCATTAAGAGGATCCCAATGTATCAATTAGACCTATTTGTAGTTACTACTCAAGATGTGGACATGTATCACAACATTTTAGGGTGAAATCTCTTGATCATACATTGTATAAGAACTCAGATTGAGGAAAGCCTCCTATCATTATGAGTATTAATCAACATTTAGAGTCCCTATCCCAATAGATAATACCATTTTGAACCCTATAAATTATGTTATGCTCTATGATATTTTCTAGATAGCATGTTTTAGTATTCATAGAGGGATGGCTCACGAAACTCATATTCGATTCAGAAATTAGTGTGAGCTATGTGACAGCTAATGTGGTACACTAACATAGCTTACCAATTTTGTCACTGCCTCATGACAAGACTATTGATATGCATGATATCACTATCCAAGGTATGGTAACATGCTTTTATACCTTGAGATTTATGGTTGAGAGATGATTCTTAGACATAATTACCCTCGATGTCATTACTTTGGAAATGGATGAGGTTGCCTTTGGAAACTTCTATCTCACCACTCAGAATGCATTTATGATGGATGATGGAGATGGTATAGATCTTCATTTGGATCATGGATAGATATTTTAGTTTAAGATAGGGCATGTTACCAAACCTTATCACAGTTATTTCAATGAGACTTTAGACTCATATATAATAGGATATCATCTTGAACCTAATGTAGGGGACAAGTTGTATGATGGATCATCCAATGATCCACAGATTAACCATTGAGGGAGCCAAGCCTACATTAAGGATTTGATTAATGGTAAGGAATCTTATGTGATAATAAAAGTTTAACATAGTTAGATGTCAACTTATTGAAAAAGTATTTTTGATAATTTTTGGTTTTTCCATCTATTAAATGCTCATATTTTTAATAAAACTAGTATAATAATGTGTTACATATAATGTATGAATAAGATCCATATAGGTAATGTTTTGGTATACATATACTATTTTTTTGCACATTAGTCAAAAGACCCATATGGGCACTATTTGTAATCTAGATATACATGTATTATAAGACCCCTTAAAGAGGTAATTTTTTTTGTATAGAGTCACCTATAGGGAATATTTGAGTGATATGTTTATCATACTCAGACCATTTTCTCATATGTATGTTTACTAGATTTCATTTTGATTGGAAAATAATATATGCAAGTTATTTAAGGCATGATCAACATGTATATTACACTAACAAATTGGTTTACAATTTACACCTAGTGATTATTTGGTAGTTTTTTTGTAGCATCACTATTTGGGTTGTGTAGTCATGCAAGTAGTATGGATCTATCCCTAATTTTGCATAGGATAGATATTGATATCTTTACTAGTAGTTTATAAGATTCAGTCTAATGCTCATATTTGTTTATAGGAATTCTATAGTTTGATTTTCAAATAATTTCCATGATATTTTATAGTTATATTTTATCATATTAATAATTCCATAGGGTCAGTGGCCATCACATATTATTGACATTTGATGGTCTATTTTATACTAATCATTTACAAAATATGGTCACTAGAGATGTGAAATGTTGTTGAAGGAACAACATTTCTTCCTTGTGAAAAATTATGATAAATGCAAGGAATTTTAATTAATGCATCTCTTAGAGGAATTAATTACAATTATATTACCATTAATACACAAAGGGTAGATTGAGATATGGTTAAGATCTGATTTCATATTAGTTTTGGCATAATATTTTGGTCTTTAATAACTAGTTGTGTAACCTTTATATTTTGTATTATTAATTATACTATGGATGCATATGTCCTTCATAATAGGAACAAGTGAAAAGGATAGCTCCATGGTAAGATATGAAAATGGCAATAAGTCATTATTCAATAATGAATAGGTTTTGCACTTTGAATTTTGAGTTTTTAACTGGTTATAGATTGGTCTGATCACAAATTTTTAAAGAGTTGTAATATGCAAATAAGAAGTTGTTTAAGAGACCAAAATTTGTTATCTAGTACTCAATAGGTGTATTCCATAGTTCTAAAAGACGTATGAGATATTTTTAGTGTAACTATGTAGCAAAAAATTTTGCTTGAATCCTTGACATTAGGATAACCATTATGTAGGTTACTTTAAATATAAAATATACCTTTATGTAGACTTGTTTTAAAATCCTTTTGAAACTATAATGTGGATCATCTAATTCTTATTGAGATAGAGTTTTTATAAGAGATTAAACCACTTACTATTTAATTTATTGAAATCATCAAGAGGGAACAACCCTTATAGATTATATGGTTCATTTAAATAGTTTTACTAAGCATACCTATTGAATTTATTAGTATTCTTTTATTCTCTTCAACACATTATTTTTAGATAACTCCTAAATATTGGATCTTGGGAAGTAATTTTTGATAAAAGTTATGATTGGAAGGGTTCATATTTACTATCTCCTATTTCAATTTTCCATTGTGATTTTAGATCAATTAGATGAGATGTGGAGCTATGAAATAGGGAACAATCAGATGGTGAAGGAAACCTTGAGACATGTTTAAAATACTTGGTTTTCTTCTCATTTTTAAATGATATTTTCTTACAATTACTATTATATTTGTGACTTGTAAAGAAGCTCTTATTATATAAAGTCTCCAAATTGACATTAGATTTTGACAGATATAGGAAAAACTTTGATAGAAATAGTAGTTATTTTTGGTGTTTTTAGTTCCCTTGATTATCCTTAGGTAGTAGGCATTATGCATTAGTCACCTTAGGTTAGACAAATTTACTATATGTTTTCATAATGTACATATACATCTAGTTCCCACTATATTATGTGAAATGTTTGTATTTCAAACATTTTGTAGTCTCATTTATGTTTGTCATATACATCATGTAGGAGTACTATCTAAGATCCATAAGTGGGAAAAATTTGTAATGCAAGTTTATATATGTGCAGTTGTTTGTAAATCCTATAGGTGTATGCAACATAATGTGATTTCCCTTGTGTGATAACAAGGAGAATACCTTAACCTTAATGAAGTGTAGTGGTTGAGAGAAGCTACTAGATATTATGACTATTTTGGGTAAATAGGTTAGTTTGGAAAAATGGATATAGAGTTTATTTCAATATTCATATATACAGCTTGCAATTTCAATTGGATAGATGACTTATAAGATTTTGTACATTGATTTGATAAAGAGAACCATTTATTAGATGTAGGGAGTAATTGTAATTTTGGAGACCAAAATACTCTTTATGGGGAGGTTTGATCTAAAGGAAATCTTAAACATCCCTAATCCTCCCTAAACATGCACCATTGCATATGTATCATTGAGAGATTTTTGATGATATGAAAAACTTAGGAAACAAATATCATTTGATCTAGATATGACTGGTCAAAGTTGGTCAATTGGTGGTCAATTGATGACATGGAAAGTTTTGGGGCACATGGAAAAAAATGGGTTTGTGCATCTCCAATATTTGATGATCATAAAAGGGTTGATTATGGGTACCATAGATGGTGTATCTCACTTTTGTTGTGGAAGGGAACTCTATCGCCATGGTATATTATTTCTAATTAGATTGTTTATATACTATATTATTTTTGGTGCTTCTAGTGGTAATAAATGGTAGGATAAATAATGATATAGTGGTGATATTAGAGAGGCCCACAAGGTAGGTACTTAGGCCACCACTTTTCACCTCTATTTTCCAAGTCACTATTATGTAAATTCAACCAACCTAGCTTAGTGTACCAACTCATCTAGTCCAACTCAAGTCCAACTCAAAGTTCAACCCAATACAAGTGCCATCTTAATGAGACCAAGATCATATCCAAAGTTTATAATCAACCAATTCTTTAGTTATATGCATAACAAAAGTAGAATATATGTGGCTAAATCCATATTAAACATTGGTGGCTTAAGGCTATAAAAATCGATGTCCACCGTTATCCCCACAAATGTGGGATTTAAAATCCTATAAAATCCATGTTGGTAAAAGATATTTGAGGAGGATTGAACCCCTAACATATTATTCTCTATTTAAATCCTTTGTTATTCCACCAAAGGTGGATGGTTGTAACCACATGGAGGGATATTCTATTTAAAAAAGGATTGTCATGATTTTGGGAAGAAGAGATTTAACCCCGTAACCTCTAGACAAAAGGATAATAATCCTTACCACTACAACTAGAGGTGAAATGTGTATATAAAGGAATGAATTTGGTTTTATTTTACATTGAAAATTTGGCTGTGTTTTATTATACATAGTCAAATTTGTGGAAAATAGCCAAATAGGCCATTATAAGAGCATTTTTGGATCTTGAAGTCTTCTAGAGATATGTTTAGAAATCAGAGATGATCCTAATGGTATAATTCATTTATCATTTGGAGTTAATTTTACATAATTTTATAATTCATTTAATTCAATTTTGATGGATAATTGAGGGAGACAACCATGCAAGTGCTTTAGGAAGTTTGAGGACAGTTTGCTGATTTTTTCAGAGTCCTTCAAAAATTTGAGAGCATATTATTTGCAAGTTTTATGTTTCCATTAATGATTGTAAGATTTAATAGATGTAATTTAAATATTTTTATTATTTTAATGGTTTTAAATAACTTTGACATATAGGTAATTCATCAAACTCTGTAATTAACTCTTTTACATAGTGTGCTTTTTATTTTACATTAGCATTTAAAAATTGCTTATAAGTATATGTTTATAAACATTTCATAACACATGGTTGGTTCTTATTAATGGATAATCCATACTTTAATCTATGTAATATTTATACCTTTCCACTCAATGATTCTTTCATTACCTTTCACTATGTTTTACCCCTATTTTGATGCTCATACCTACATTTCACACCATAGTCATCTTACTTCACCCACCCATCCTCCCTCCTAAGTCTAAATCATGATAAATATGCCTATACACCCATGGTAACCATTAAAATCCATAAATTCATAGAAAGTGAGACCTATATAACTCATATGCCTGACTGAGAAAGTTAATGAACACCTACACTATTGAATACAATATTCACCTGTTGATAGTCTTTTGGGATGTTGTGATTGAAAAGGAAATGAAAAAGTAACTAAATATTTAAATAGAAGGAGGAAGTAAAAATTCAAATGCATTTATGAGGTCTTTATGCTCATACAAGGGAGTCCTCAGGGTACTCAGTCCATACATAGGGCTAGTACATTGACCTACATCCACCTTAATTGGCCTAAGCTTGGCATATGAAGATAGTTGAGTAGAAGTTATTGTTGATAGGTTTTTGGAGTTTATTATGGGTATTTAAAGGTATTAGTTATTCTCAAGGATTCCCATCACATCCATGTGGGAGATCTTAACTCTCTCATTAAGGCCTAACATAAAAAAAACACCTATAATAGTACCATATGAGCACCTATAGTCAGCCTATAAGGACAAAGTAAGATAAGTTATAAGAGGCAAAGTTGGAGATAAATATTTGAATTAGAGGAAAGAGTGAAGAGTAAGATGGCCGCAATTAAGGATTCTAAGCCATGAAAAAGTATACATGGATTTATTCTAGGTTCGAAACTCACCTTCACTTGTTAATGGTTGAAACTCAGTCTAAATGAGAATCTATAGTTGGGTCTCTCTTTATAATTGATTATGACATCATTATTATGACATTGAGATTGATTCTAATGCACCATGATAAGATGAGGAAACTAGGTCCAGTACTCTAATATCCAAGCCCTTCTCTTCTAACTACCACCTATAGCCATCCTATTTGGCTTACTTGGATCTATTGTTATATGATAGAAGTCACTATTTGAGGTAATTGGTGGAAAGGAGTGGAATCATAGGGACCTTATCAAGATAAGGTTTCTCCCAAAATTTCAAAGAAACTCACATGGTAGAAGACTTACCCCCCCCCCCCCCCCCCCAAACCTAGCTAAGAATGCAAGGAAAGCCTATAGGCTAAGTCAACTAGGTAGACTTGAGGATGGAAGTGCATAATGGTTTTAATGGATCAATGGAAAAGGAAATAAAAAGTTATTAGTACATGGGTTCCATCCCTTAGTGGATCTTAGACCATAGACAAAATATAATGAAGTGTATGAAGAACTAAGATCCCATTCTCAGTCAAGTCACAAATAAGGAGAAGGCATAAGGTTTCAAGTTACATAATGCTCCACTCTAGAATGTAGAGAATTTGTATGATTATAATAATTAGAATTAGTTTATATTTTAATAAATAAAACATAGAAAATAATTGAGCTAAACACATAATAAAATTTATCTTTGCAATATATTATTTCTTCTCTATTGAACTCATATAGGGCATTAAACAGTTATATAGGAAAACTATTTACTATAATTGGGGAGATCATATCTCCACCAATATCTCCTCAAACCTATAAAAGTAATGATATCCAATTGAATATATATTAACCAAATAACAAGTAACCTATAATCATAATATTGTTATAATAATATTATGATAACTAATTACTAACCAAATATATCTAAAAAACTATTTATATTTAATAGTGAATTATTACTCTCATAATTATTCACATTATGATATAAAAATTAATGTGAGGGATAATTATTCCCAAAAATTCCCCCATTTAGGCCCTATATGGTAATTTTTGTTTCATAGGAATTAATGAAATTAAAGAAGGAACACATCAACTTCTTATCAATCATTCATTGTCAAGAACACATCAATCAAATCAGGTTGGGAACTTCAAATAGGAACATATACAATCAACCAAGAAATGGGAACACTATAAAACAATCATGGGAACCTCTTCCATGGTGGGAACCTACTCCATTTATCAACCACAAACCATGTAAAGGGAACTACATCAACCAAATCTGGGAACTTACCAATAGGAACCATCTGTTCAACTTTCACTCTTGTATCTTCAAGAACTGGTTGAAAAAAAATTGTATGCATACTAATATCTAAATCTAGCTACACATAACCACTAATATGAAAAGAGAACATCCATAATTACTCCATGTGACCATAATTAACATGTCACTATCTAATCATCTACATAAAGAAGTAAGATAGTCAAAGGATCTCTATAGTTAGCTACTCTCCTAACTAGTATCACATTCTTGTATCTCCTAAAAACCTTTTTCATGTAGTAAATTATGTGGGGAAATAATAAATACACCTCTTATTCAAAACATATATAAACAAGTAATGAAAATAATAAATATATATGTGGCACTATATTAATAATTACCCCTTTAGTAGTGCCTAATTAGAGGTGTAGAAATCCTTCAACCTCCATTTCCTCCATCCTCCAATTGAATAAGCTACTTAATCAAATAATTAAGTCATGAAGCTCAATTTAATGTCACTTTGAATGTAATATATCCCCCTCACAAGATTGACACATTCTAGATTTGACTTCAGACATCTCATATAAGGGATAGTGCATCCTTCATAAACAATTTTTTTTATTTTTGACATTTTGAATTTTAATATTGGCATACAATAGACTAAGAACTATTGAAATGAATAAAAAAACAAAAATATATAATATGACTTTTGAAAAAATGATTTAAAAACTTTTAACTCTCGACTCTAAATTTTGACACTTTTGAATTTTTTGACAAATTGACAAAATGATTAAACTCATAATTATTATAAGATCATGAAAATCTCAAACATTAAACAACTAAGCAAAACAATGATTCCTAAACCTAAAAACTTTAACAAGACTTTATTTAGATATAATGTCACTAGTATTAAGATGTATTAACCATTTAATATAATTAAAAACTTAAGAGACTCTTTTTGATGTACATTTCATGAGAGATTCTAAGGATTATTATAAACATAGAAATAACTTCTAACAACCTTAATACAATAACAAGAAAATAATTAAAACAAAACTTAAAATATGACCTATGATGAGTATGATTGGAAGAATAGAGTGGAAGAGTGGATGAGCCCAGGTGGATAGTGAAGGATGCCAAAGTTAGACTAATATGCCAAGGTGATATGCCAAGATACATACATCAAGCATAAAAGTTAGTGGGTAACAAAGTGGAATTTAACTTGTTCATATTTGTGTAGATGATGGGTGGATAGATACGGATAAAAATAACATTGATACATGTGAGTAAATATGATAATTATATAGATGCATTCAACTGTATACATTTGGTGACATAAAAACATTGACTTCCTTAAATAAACACTCTCCACGTGATGTAAGGCATGATGTTTGATATGACAAATATTCATTATTTTTGATAAACCATGGAAATTTATGTGTTTCACACAATACAAGATAAATCATATCAAAAAACCATCCAATTTGCATTAATATGATAATTTTTAAATCAACTAAAACACGTTTATGGAGAAATATTACTCAGGTTTGCATGTTGATAAGAAACTATTGTGCATTGATCATAAAGTGCATAAAGATAAATTAGATGGAGTTTTTTTAAACCAATTTATTTTAATTATAGGATTGTAATAACATTAGTATCTTATGGGATATGTAACTGAGCTTTGGTAAGATTTCAAAGCTCCTTCAAAGTATGCATTGAATATGGAGAATCACAGTTTTGACAAGGATTTATTGTAGACTACATAGGTTCCAAATAGTTTATGGTATTTGGAAAGCTATATGCTCATGATAATATAATAAAATAATTCCTAAATCTAAACCTGTACTACTAAAATTCATACATGGGCATTACAAAAGTGTGATGCCCCTTCATAAATATATAAGGATCCAATGGAATAAGTTACCCACTCTAATACCAAATAATAGAACTGGTTCATATATGCATAAATAAAACATAGAAAATAATAGAACCAAACACAAAATAAAATATAAATTCACAATATATTATTTATTATCTATTGAACTCATATAGGATATTACACAATTTTATAGGAAAACTATTTTTTATAATTGGGGAGATCATATATCCACCAGTATCTCACCTGAATATCTACTCAAACCTATACGAGTAACAATATAAAACTAAATATATATTAACAAAATAACAACTAACCTATAATTTTAATATTGTTGTAACAATATTATGTCAACTAATTACTGACCAAATATATCTAACAAACTAACTATACATAATAGTGAATTATTACTCTTGTAATTATTCACATTATGATATACAAATTAATACGAGGGATAATTATTCCCTAACATATAAGACATTAATATGAGGTAATGGATATTGTGGAAGGTTTGAGTAGTTCCATTCAAGGTCCTAACCATACCCATTCAATCCATTATGATAAAAAAATCAATCAAAAGGCCTTAAGTGAACACACACATGCATGTGGAGAACCAATAAAATGATGGACAAAGGGTGGATTTTATATGGTGAGACATAATAAAGGATAATGGATATGTCCAAATAACATTAAATTTTTAATAGACTTGGATAACTTTAATTAATCACACGTGTAGCCTCTAGGATTAGATCAGGTCCTTGATCCCCAAACCCTGCATAAGAACACAAGAGTAAATGAGATGCTTGGAGGGGTCAATCAGGAAATGGATCCATATAAGGTGATGAATAAGTATTTATGTTAGATATTAGGAGTGTTGTGATGTTTTTTGGTCCATCAAGTTACCCATAATGGCATCAAATGCATCAGACCTACCCTAAGCCTTATAGGCCTAGAAGCCATTCTTAAGGCTTAAAAATCCCACATCACACTAATGCATGCTAAAAAATTACAAAAAAATATTTATGTCCATGAAAAATGTTGGGGGGGGGGGGGGTTATGTCTTAACAAGGTAGTTTTAAGTAGAGTAAATTATAAAAAATGATCATTTGGGCCTCCAAGCCCAACCCAAGCTCATAGTCCTACACAACTAGTTTGATTCATCACTTTGGATCATACATTTAACCTCGAATGGATTATGATAAAATTTTTATATAATATTTTAGGTACCCCTATGTACCTTAAATTTATGAAATATTGAGTGGGAATAAGGGCCACACCTTTATGATCAAAGGTTATGAAGGTTAACCTATTCAAACTACCTATAGAAAAAGACAAGCTCACTTCTCTAAATCCACATCATAGTCCACTCTTTTCATGTAAAATAAATCCTATAAATAAATATTTATGGGTCCATTTACCCAAAATATATGGTAGGAGTTTTTGGTTTAGGGTTTTGTTCTCTATAAATCATTACTAAGATTATTGGATACCTAAAACCCTAGTACAGACCTGATGATAGAGATCACTAAATATTTGAATGTAAAAGAACTATTTTGGACTATATAACACTTGGATTATGTATCAAACTCAAGGGATATTCTAGCCATGGTAGTGAGTTATACAAACACTATAGGAAAGTGTCATAAATCTATACTTTTGTAAGGTTTTGGGTAAAATGTAGAATTATATACACAATGAAGAGTTGAAAATAATTTGAAGGAATGGTTTTTGACTTGTTACATCCACATTAATTCATAATATTCCCAAATTTTTTCTATGGAATGTCATTATAGGATCACTCAAAATTGCTGGTCTACATAAATTAAGAACAAGGAGACACAGTCAACTACTATGAAAAAATTGTAAGCATTCTTTGATCAAAATGACTTATGTAATGGTATAAGGTGTTTTTTTAGGTATGAATCCCATGTTATCATATATTTCTAAGGTTTTATCAGGTCTCTCATTAGGCTTGATTGGCCTATTTTATCAACCAAGAGAGCTCAAGGTTGGTGTAGAGGGGATACGAAAAAGAGTTAATGTAGGGAATAACACCATGTAATTGATTAATTTAATAAGTTAGGTGCACATTCCATATTAATAATGAGTAAGGATGTAGTTTTAAGGTTTGATCTTTGTGAGAAGGCTAGTGGGTTATTTAACACCTCATGGAGGCTAAATGCACTTCAATTCATCTTGTAACTACCATATGGAGGATTATTGGACCTTATCAGGCATGGTAAAACATTTAAAAAGTATAAATAAAGTCTAATTATCCCCCACCACCTCAATCTAATGCCAAAAGGAGCCATTAAAAAGGAGCTATGCATGGAGAAGGTTGAAGAAGACTATGTAACTGATGTGACTGCTATATGGAGTAGACCTTGGTCATTCATGACCCATTATAAATTTTTACATGCCAAATTTATCATCTCTCTCTCTCTCTCTCTCTCTCTCTCTCTCTCTCTCTCTCTCTCTCTCTCTCTCTCTCTCTCTCTCTCTCTCTCTCTCTCTCTCTCTCTCTCTCTCTCTCTATTTTTTCTATATATTAAATTATTTTAGCCTTGTATTGTATCCCTTAGGTTGGTATGAGGAAATGTTTCTTGACTTTGTACTCTTTAAGACCTAGTGGATAGTTAATGGATTATTTTAAATTATTTATGATCAAATTATAGTGTGTGTTTAATTTTTTGATATGATTAAGTGGTCTAGTTTCAATTTTATAGGTCCAATACCTTCACCTAGTTGCTAACAAGTGTTCTATGTAGGTTTTGTAGTGTGTTGAAAGCTTGATGGTTGAGTTATGAGAGAAATATGAATGCAAGAGTCTGTAATAAAACCTTTATCTCACTACCCTCACTCTTCATCCATCAAAAATAAACATATAAATGAAATATTGATGCTTATAGACCATTATATATAGTGGTTAAATCTTTTTCTTAGTCTATTAGTTCCATTTGAGTCCAAGTTGAGTGGATAAGTGAGTATATTGGTGCATCACCACTTTAGAGTAGGTTTAATTTATACAATACCTCTCCCCTTTTCATCGAATAAGATTAGGTCTAAAAAAGAGAGATAAAATGAGAAAATTAGGGCATCTATTCCAATAAAATATAGAGGTTTATCATAGAAAATAGGTAACCCACAACCTATAGGCTACTCCTATGTTAGCCTAGGTTTGAGGTAGACATGAAAAATATTTTCCTTGGTAAGGGTGAAACCTAGATTCATAACATTTCTAACATAGATAGTGGGATATATTTCAAGTCCATTAAATCATAATCTATAAACATTAGAGGACATATAAAAATTGAGGGCATTAGTAGCAACATCTGTAGTCATCTTGGGCAACTTCAAGTATCTTTGAAAGGGATTTACAATAATTTTTGAGTTTAGAGTTGTCATAACTTCATTTCTTTAGAGTTAAGAAGGTTCTTGGTTATTTTAATGTTGTGATACATATGTCACATAATGAGTTATGGAAGCTTATGAGGCATGATTCTATCCCACACCTCCATATCAGCCTTATCATGGCCTATATGATCATTATATTAACCCTTACCAGCATTATAATATAATTACTTATTATCAAGATTATCCACCTTATTATGAACCTCCTCCACCTCCTTGGAAACCATTTTACCCTCATGATAATTCATACTACCAACCTATTATTCCTTTTAGTCAACTTGCACCAAACAATGATCATTTGTACTTAGATATTGAGAAGTTAGAGGAGGAGAGAAACAAGTTACATTAATGTCTTAGGTATTAGAAGGATATTTAATGTCAAATCCTTATTAATCATAAAATTACCCCTAAAAACCAAAAACAACTAGCTAAGGTGATTAATATATCTCCTTTTATTACCTCTATAATCATTAGAGACTTCTTAGTTCATAATTGTTTGCTTGATGATAATGCAAGTCATTCAATTATCCATAAGTTGGTGGTAGATAAATTTTAACTTGGTGTATGAATTTATTTATGATATTGAATTACATTGGGATGGATCTCTTAAGAAAATATTTAACATTTTTAAATACCTTCAACTCACCCTTCAGGCCTACCCTAAGCTTTCAATTGCATATAACCTCATTGTGGCAGACTTTTTACCTTTTTTTGCCTTATGTTTGGATAGGGATTTTATGGATAAGGTTAGGGGTGTTTTTATAATAACTTATCTCATATGGTTTGTAAACTTAGGTATGGTGTGTAAGTCAAATCAGGTCTAAGTCACTTTCTAAATTTCATATAGCCATACAAATTAACCCCTTCAAATGTATATTGCCTTTACCATCCTTCTCTAAAGTAATATTTATGTATTCAAGACTCCATTCAAGATATTATGACTTCTCAATATCCTACAGTAACCTCAAATTGGAAACCTTTATAGTCTAAAGATCCAAACTATGTAACGCCTACCCTTGAAAGGGAGAGTCAAGAGGAAAGGAAAGGTATGAAATATATTTCAAGATATGTATCATCTTATAAAAACTCCTAATAAACCATTAATGTTGCATCCTCTCATGAGAACCAAAGTGCATTTGAATTTGGTATGGCAAATGAAGATTTTAAAAAGTAGGGTGTGGTTTCCAAGTGTGATACTTTAAATATTTTAAGTTGGGAGAACACCCTCAATTAGACTAAGGAAATGTATTGTCCACCCACTCTCTCCTCTCTTGAAAAAGATCCATGTGCATTAAGATTATAATTTTAGCATCCAATCATGATAGACAATCTGTCAAGGTTGCTCAATGAAGGGGTAGTCCTTCAAGAACTCAACTATGTAGAAGTTGAAACAGGGTCTTAAGAGGACATTAAAGAGGACACCTCAAGTGTCTATTAAGACAAAATTATTATTATAACCCCTATTCATCATAATAGATTATAATATGAATATGAATATAAATTATATGATATGGGGAAGTTATAATGCCAAGATGTTAGAGCTGATGTAGATGAGACACAATAAAATCCTTCCCTACAAGACAATCAAGAAGAAAACCTTCATGAGGGTACTATTGAGACTAAGGTTATAAATCAATTAGATGATCCTTGGTATAACTTATACCTTGAGTTTTTGAATGAAGTTCAAGAAAAAATATATGGTAGACTTAGATACTAGAGTAGGACAACAAGATGATGTTCTAAGTGGGGAAGACAATATAAGTCAAGAAGTACCAAGGCAAGATGAATTAGAACTTTAGTGGGTTGAGGATATACCTTTTTCCATTAAAGATTAAGGTGAGACAATATGCAATAGATTAATAAATTTGTTATGACCCTACCAAAGAGATGGAGGTGAGTGATCATCAAGACATTTTACAAGGAAAAGGTAAGAATATAAGTGACCTCTATGGTTTCTCCATTGATCATGATGAGTTGTATTTTTTGGAAGACTTAGAAATTTTTTGATTGAGTTTAGACACTCCATATTTACACCATGAAGAGTTTGAAAAGGATCTTGTTAATGATACTTTTGTAGTTGACCACTTTGAGTCTAATGGGTAGAATCAGGTACAACACATAACTAAAGAAGAGATGAGATTTATTATGAAAAATAAAATAATATGGGAAGAATATGATTGGGTTATTGACACTCATACTCAACCCATACACTTGGGGAAGGAGCCAAAAGGTCCAATCACTCATCTAAGAGACCATGGAAATGATAATGCTCCTAGCTATAGGTGGAGATTGTCATACAATGATCAAAATATGATTGGAACCAAATTATCACATGGAAAACACACATCATGGTACCATATTGATCAAAGAAGGTTTCCATTTGATCTTGGGGGAGGAAAATCAGATTCAAGTTAGATGTTTTAGTATTTTGTTTTGTGGTTTAATTAGTGTGTCACATAAGTTGTAGGTAGTTGTCTTGTTATTTGAGTTCCTCTACTTTTTTGTTCCTAGATGTTAGGTGTACTCCTTAGTATTAGGTTGTTTCTTTGCTTATATTTGTATGTACTATTTTTTCTATAGTTTAAGAAGTGTCTTTGAGTACTAGATCAATTGGACAATCTTTGAGTCTACCCTTTCAAGTCATAAGTCATACTTTAACCTCTAGGTTCTCTTGACTAGTAGACTAGTCGCCCCTCAGAGTCACCATAAATGTTGATATTTTGGCCTCACAGTCCAAATTTCAACTGCTAATGTTAAAATCCTTTGGTGACCACCCCCTAGCCTGCTTATGGTGATTCCCACCATAGTCATGTCACTTTTGGTCCTATTGAGATTTTTTTAATTTTGTTAAGAGTGTCATGACGTACCATTATTTTATGCTTAGATCCTTGTGTCAAAAGTGTCTTGAGTATTTTGGTGATGTTTTATATTTCATAGTAATCTCATAATGAAAGAGATGATTGTCAAGAAGTCCTAAAAAGTCCAAATGAGTGATTTAGCCCTGCTTGAGGAATTTAATGATATTTTGAGTAATATTAAGGTGTTTTAACAATGTTAAAGGCCATAAAGTGAGGATCATAGTGTGTTAAAGTCTATTTTCCATGATATATTCATCTAAACCCATTTAGTACCTTCATCACCCCTTCTAAATCATCAAATACCCCTCAAATCATTTTATATAAGCCCATTTACCTTGTAAAATCTTAGAAAAGGGGAGTATTTTTATGAATTGCATTAAAGGGGGTCATAAACAGGTCTTATTTATGTCACATTTCCACCCTTATGCATTTCATGGAACTAAAAGCCTTTTTGATACCCATTTATACATTTTAATTAGACAAGTGGGCCCCATGTGCTAAATTGTGACTATTCCACTTCATCCCTACATTTAATCCTATTTTAAATGGTTTATTAACTCGTGTTACCCATATTTTGGCCCTAAAATGGCTTTTTAAAGTCTAAAATTTGAAGAAATGTAGGCAAACACACTTTTTGGGGAGGTTTCTATACTTGTACAAAACAATACAAATGGTACCATATAGAGGAGGATCCAATTTTGAATATGGGATCATATCTTACATCTCAAACAACTTTCATGGTGAAAATATGTTAAACATACCCAAAAATAGCCATCTCACTTCACCTACTTCCTTTACAAACCCAAATAACTCCTTAAGTTTATGTTTGTACCATATAGAGGAGAGAATGGGGGCCCAAGCTCATAACCAAAGAGATTACACTCAGGAAAAATAAACCCATGGTAATTTTTCTAGGTTTTGGTCTCATAATATTTATGAATATTCATTAATAAGTTAAGGAATTTATATGCCATTCTCATCTGCATAGGCCAAGTTGGACTAAATGATTTTTAGGGATTATTGACTTGTCTAATAAAACCAATAAGTGATCATATTGCTTCAAGTATTAAAGGATATTTTCATGGATTTTTTTTTAATCACATGTGTGAGCTCATAAAACTGTAAAACCTTCAAGACTAGCTCCTATGTGCAATCTATAGGCATAATTGTGTATTAAATAGGGTTGAATGTGCTCATCAAAAGTTTTTGTCTGATTTGAAAGGTTGATAGAGTGTTTCATATATCCTCATTCCTTCTTTTGTAGGATTGGATGTCCAATGACATCTTTTAATATAAAAATATATCAACAATTAAAGGGCTTATGCATACTTGAAAGACACTATATGGTGAACCCTGTTTATGGCTTAATGACATCTACAAAACCTCTAATGAAACTCAAGAGCATAAAAGGAGATGTTGAATTGATAATATATCATCATCATGCATTTGTGAATAAGTTTATGGACCTCCATGTTAGTATTAAAGGTTTAAAAACCATCCTCCTTTCTTCTAGGCTCACTCATCTATTTTTAGTAGAGTTTAAGATCTTTTGTAAAAACTAAGGTTACCCAGAGTGTCCTAGGTTTCATTTCTTAACTATATTTGCCCTTTTTCTACCTCTAAAAGTTTCATGATATCATATGTTTATGTATAAGTATACTCAAGGTTACTTTAGTTGGTATTAAAAATGTTTCCATGCTTCAATCCATGCCATATTCACACCTTGCCACTCCATGATTCTATCACTACCTTTCACTATGTTTTACCCCTATTTTCATGCTCATACCCACATTTCACCCCACTGTCATCTTTCTTCACCCATCCATCCTCAATCATAAGTTTAAATCATGAGAGATATGCATATACACACATGGTAACCATTGTAATCCATAAATTCTTGGAAATTTAGACCTATATGGGTCATATACCTAGTTGAGAAAGCTAATGAACACCTATAGTGTTGACGATAATAGTCACCTATTGATAGTCCATTAGGATGTTGTGACTGAAATGGATATGACCAAGTAAGTAAATATTCAAATATAAGTAAGAAGAAAAAACTCAAAAGTAGTTATGAGGTCTTTATGCTCAAACAAGGGACTCCTCAGGATACTCAATCCATACATAGGGATAATACATCTACCCATAGCCAACTTAATTGTTCTAGGCTTGGCATATGAAAAATGTTGAGTAGAGGTTATGTTTTATAATAATATGGAGTTTTTTATGAGGAGTTAAAGGTGTTAGTGATGCTAAAGGAGGCCCAAAACATCCATGTTGGAGACCTTAACTCTCTCAATAATGCTTAACATAGAATAAACACCTACAATAGTACCATATGAGCACCTATAATCAGCTAATGAGGAAAAAGCAAGATAAGTTATAAGAGGTAGAGTTAGAGATCACTATGTGAAATATAGGTAAGATTTAATATTAAGAGTTAAATAATTAAGGATGATAATCCATGAAGAATTATAAATGGATCTATTCTAGGTCTAAGACTCACCTTCACTTGTTAATGGTTTAAACTCAATTTATAGAACCATCTATAATTGGTTCTCTCTTTATCATTGAATGTGACACAAGTATGATGAAATTAAATGAAATAAGAAAATAATGATGAAAATGGGTACGTATAGTTGATATCACTTCCAATGTTCTATCATAATATGATGAAAGTAGGTCCAACAATCCAATATCCAAGGCCCTTCTCTTGAACTACCACCTACAACCATTCTGTTTGGCTTTTTATTATGTGATAAAAGTCGCTATTTTAGGTAATTAAGGGAAAGTGGTGAAATCACAAGGAAATTCTCATAGTAATATTTCTCCCAAAATTTCCAAGACACTCACATGGAAGAAGACTTAAACTACACCACCCATCCAAGAATGTAAGGAGAGCCTATAGGCTAAGTTAACTAGGTAGACTTGAGGATGGAAGTACATAATGGTTTTAATGGATCAGAGGCCAAGACAATAAAAATTTATTATTACATGAGTTTCATCCCTCAGTAGATCTTTAACCATAGACAAAACATAATGAGGTGCATGCAGAACTAAGATCCCGCTCTCAATCAAATCATAAATAAGGAGAAGGCACACGGTTTCAAGGTATATAATGATCAACTCAAGAATGTAGATAATTTAAATGATTATAATACATTAATATGAGATAATGGATATTTTGGAAGGATTTATTAATTCCATTCAAGGTCCTAACCACATCCATTCAATCCATTCTGATCAGAATCTTAATTAAAAGGCCTTAAATGAGCGCACACATGCATGTGGAGAACTAATAAAATGATGGAAAAAGGGTGAATTAAAGATTGTGACACATAAGAGAGGTTGATATATATGTCCCAATACCATTTAATGGAGTTTTAACTTAGACAATTTCAAGAAAGCACACTTGTAGCCTCTAGAGTTAGATCAAGTCTTTGATCCCCAAACCCTGCATAAGAACACAAGAGTAAATGAGATGATTAGAGGGATTAATGAGGAAATTAATCAACATAATATGATGAATAATTATGTAGGTTAGATAAATGGATTTTTTTCATGGTGTCTTATCCATAAAATTACCCATAGTGGCCTCAAACTCATCAGATAAAGCCCTAAACTTCTAGGCCTAGAAGCCATTCTTAAGGCTTATAAACCCCACTTCACATTAAGGAATGATCAAACCTTAAAAAAGAATTTTATGTCCATGAAATATATATATATATATATATTTTGGCGGGGTGTTTAAGGTACTAACAAGGTATTTTCAAGTAGAAGAAAGTATTAAAAATGATCATTTTTGGCCTCTAAACCCAACCTAAGATCATAGTCCTACACAACTAGTTCAAGTCATCACTTTGGATGATCATATATTTCGCCTCAAATGGATTATGATAAAATTATTATAGTATATTTTAGTTACCCATATTTACCTTATATTCATGGAATATTGAGTGTGAACAAGGGGCACACCTTTATGAACAAAGGTTAAGAAGGTTAACCTATTCAAACTGCCTACAAAAAAAGACAAGTTCACTTATCTACTCCCACATATTAGTCCACACTTTTCATGGAAACTATGGACTATAAATCAATTTGGAGGGGCCCATGTAACTAAAATATATGGTAAGATTTTATGGTCTATGGGTTCATACTTTATGAATCATTGCTAAGAGTATTGGATACCCAAAACCTCCCTAATACCCTAGTATATACCTGATGGTAGAAATAACTAAATATTTACATCCAAAAGCATTAGTTTGGCCAATATAAAACTTGTATTAGGTATCAAACTCAGGGAATATTCTATCCATCATAGTGAGTTGTATAGATTGTATGAAAGTGTCATAAATTTTTAGTTTTATAATATTTTGGGTAGAATTCAAAGTTCTATACATAATGAAGAGTTTAAAATAATTTGAGGGGATTTTTTGGGACTTGTTCCATCACCTCAAGTCATAATATTCCAAAATGTTTTCCTAGGAATGTCTACAATCTCACTCAAAATTTCTAGTTTGTAGAAATCAAGAACAAAGAGACATAGTCAACTACTATGACAAAATTACAAGTGTTCTTTGATCAAAAGGACTTATGACATTGTATAAGGTGTTATTTAAGGCATTAATCCCATGTTATCATAGTTTTATGAGGTTTTATTTATGTTTATCATGGCTTCTCAACATCAATAGTTAGGATATTATGCCTAATTGCCCTAATTAGCCTATTTGGCCTATTTTCCAAGAGAGCTCAAGGTTGGTGTAAAAGGGATAAAGAAGAGTTTAAATTTAGGTAATAATACAATGTAATTAATGGATTAACAATTCAAGTAAAAATTCCATAGTCATCATGAGTAAGGAGGCATTTTCAAGGTTTGATCTTTATGAGAAGGATAATGGGTTGCTCAACACCTCATGGAGACTAATTGCACTTCAATTTACCTTGTAATTTCCATATGGAGGAGTAGTGGACTATATTGTTCATGGTAAAACATTTTAAAATAATAATTGAAGTAATAACTTAACCCCCATAACCTCACTCTAATGCCAAAAGGATCCATTAAGGAGGAGCTATGCATGGAGAAGGTTGAAGAGGGACTGTGTAACTAATGTGATTGTTGCATGGAGTGGACCTTGGTAATTCATGAACCCTTATCCAATTTTACACACCACATTTATCCTTATCTCTCTTTCCATTTTTTCTATATATTGAAGGCTTTTAGAACTTGTATTATATCCCTCAAGCTGGTATGAGTAAAATCTACCTAACCTTGTACTCTTTAAGACCTACTAGATAGTTAATGGATTACTTTAGCTACTTTATGATCAAATTGTAGTGTGTGTTTCATTTTTTGATATGGTTAAGTGGTCTAATTTACATTTATAGGTCCAATTCCTTAACCTTGTTGCTAAAAAGTGTTTTATGCAAGTTGTATAGTGTGTTGGAAGATTGATGGTTAAGTTATGAGTGGAAACATGACTATAAGAGTATGAAATCAGACATTTTTCTAATTTCCCTCATGAATCATCCGTAAAATTTTGACCTTTTCATGAAATATTGATGCTTAGAGAAAATTATAGATAGTGGTTCAATCCTTTGCTTAGTTAATTAGTGTCATTTGAGTCAAAGTTGAATGGATAAGTGAGGATATTGGTGCATCACCACTTTAGAGTAGGTTTCATTTATTCAATCACTCATCCCTTTTCATCCCAATAGGGTTATGTATTAGAAAGAGAGATAAAATGAGAAAATTAGGGGAGTAAGCCCCATAAAATATATAGGTTTGTATTATATAATAGGTAACCCATATATTATAGGCCATTCCCATGTTAGCCTATGTTTGAGGTAGACATGAATAATATTTTCCTCAGAAAGGGTGGAACCTATATTCTTAACAATACACTAGTGTGTAACCAATTTTTTCATTTAGGATAAGGATCTAAATTTCCATCTTGATCCATGGAAACCTACAATAAATATGTATCCAACAATGTCCATATATTATATAAAATTTAAGGTAAAAGAGATCAATGAAACATTTTAAATTTTGAAGAGAAAGGAATGATTACACATATAAGTAGAATATCATGCTACCCATTGAATCATTATATATTAGGGTGTTTATGGCCCAAGGTGAGTGCCATTATTAAAATCATGTTTGGGAAGATAAATTCCCTAACTCTCATGAAGAAGGAGTAGTGTTGGGCCTTTGAATGACATATACCCTCAAACACACTACTTATTTAAACTAGTCATGAACCACAAGATGAAAATATTGAGTCTCATACTAGGGTTTCATGAAAATTTGAAAAAAATTAATCAAACACTTTAGACACTTTTTAGATTCATAATGTTACCTTTACTACTTTTAATACCAACTTGAAAATAGAAAATTACATATATGAACAACATCCATACCCAAAAAATTTATCAACTATCCCAAACTAATATAGAATGCCAGAAATATATATGTCACTTTCCCTAAATTCTATAAATTTCATAGATTGTCACTTATGTACCTATAAAATTTATAGATATGCCTCGAAATATGTTTCATTCTATAAATATATCTCCCATAATTTGAATAAACGTTATAGTTTGACCCAATATAAAACCTTTTAATCATGTAATTATTGGAATCATAATGATAGAGAGGGGGTGAGTCAGTATTAAAAAAAATTACAACTTTAATTTATCATTCATGAACTATTAAAGCAATATAGTGAACTAACAACACACCAAGAACCTTTTTTATGAGCATGAGACAAGAACATAGCACATAGAACACTTATTTGAGTGGGAAACCATCAAAGGGAAGAAAACCTATTGATATCTACAAATTGATTACAGTGCTATAAGACAAACACCAAATCTAGTAAAGCACCAACTCCATATGGAGTACTAACCCTAACTAGCTAAACACCAACTCAACTAGGATTCAACAGTCACCAAATTATGAGGCACTAAATTAGCCACCTGATTTATTTGATTGCATTCAAGACACCATATTTCTCAACCAACTAATGATTTCCACTTCTTTATCTCTTATACTCATTTATACCTCTCACACTACCTTCTAGGGTCCTTCACTTAATTAGGTATCTTTAAGACATATTAGGTCATTTGACATTGATATTCATCTACAATACCCATATTATATCTTTATGATAGTTTTTTTATACCCTTATTATGGTATAAAATACATGTATTATATCTTCAAAGTGTTATATTTTTCACTTCAACTCACACCTTCTCTAACTAGCCAATTAGGCCTAGTAGGCCTTATTCTTATACTAGTATTTTGATCATGCACCATTTGTTGAGCCATAAACACTTTTAAACTTATATTTTACATAAAATATGCCTTAGGGCATGCCAAAAACATGAATTAATCATTACTTAGATCCATAAATCAAATGGACCAAACCCTTATTTAAGCCTTAAGGAGATTTACTTCAATTATGTCTACTTTGGCAACATGTTACCTTATGACCCCTTGAAAAAAAAACTTCATTGAAGAAAAATATCCTTTCAAAAATTAATCAAATACCTTATCCAAACTCACTTTAAGTCCATAAACCTTGTATGTCCAACCACTACTTGAACCCCTTCTCAAAACACTATTTATAATAGGCCTTCATACACATAGAAAGTTTGTCTTGAATAACTAAAGAATAAACACAATATTTACAAATAAAAAAAAAGAATAAATCATATATTCATAAACCTCATGACCTTAGGGTCATCACAAACTTAATTAGATACTTAAATTCAAGGTATACATACTCAAAAACTTCTCTACAAAATGCTCACTCTAAATTGGTAGACACCTAAAATAACATAATCAAGGAATTCCAATGCATGAACATGATCATAAAGAATCCTAAAAAAAATCCAACAAAAATTATGATAAGCTCTAATGTGAAATATTGGTCTTGTAGACCAATTTGTTGACCTTCTCTCTCATAAACCTCACTCAACTAGACAAGTTATTTTGTATTCAACATTTTCACTAATTTAACTAACTACCAAAACTTCCAAAAATATGATCACTAGTTTAAAGTAACAAAAAATAAAACCAAGAATATCAGAAGAATCTAGGAAAAAATTCAGCAATATGGATATACTTCAGAATCCCAAAGAGAAGAAAGTGAACAACTGGTACAGTACCAAGACATAATAACTAAGGAGGAAACCTATTGGAGACAAAGATCAAGGGTGCAATGGTTGAAAGAAGGAGATAAAAATACTAAGTTTTTCCATCTCTCCACTTTGAAACATAGAGCAAAAACACATATTCATCATTTGAAAAAAGGAGATCAGAAGATAACAGAGGAAAAGGAAATTAAGGAGGAAATGATTTCATTTTTCTCCTCCCTGATGAAGGCAGATAGAAACATCAACTTGAAAAGTCAGGCTGATATTCTACGAGTGATTCCTCCTTTGATCTCGAAGGAGCAAAATAATATGTTATGTTCTATACCTAAAGAGGAGGAAATCCTCAAAGCTGTTAGATCTCTTGGAGGAGAAAAAGCACCTGGACCAGATGGTTTCCCCATGTTCTTTTTTCAAAAGCTCTGGAAACTTATAGGTAGGGATGTCAGTAATGCGATGAAGGAGTTTTTTGGAGCTAAACAGATGCTAAAGGAAATTAATGCCACTTTTTTGTGCCTTATTCCGAAGAAAGTAGGTGCGGATTGCCCTGATCAGTTTAGGCCGATAAGTTTGTACAACTCTCTCTATAAGATAATTTCCAAAGTTCTTACATCCAGACTAATCCAAGTGATCCCTTCGATAATAGATGATCAACAAAATGGATTCATTCCTAGTAGACAAATCCTCAACTCAGTTATAACGGCACATGAGAATATTCATTCACTGCTCAAATCCAACACTGAGGGGTTCTTAATGAAAGTGGACATAGCAAAAGCATACGACAGGGTGGATTGGCTATTCCTTTCTAAAAGCCTTATTGCCTTTGGCTTTGAACAAAGAGTGGTTGATATTATCAAATAGTTGATATCTACTACTTCTATAGCCGTGTTGGTAAATGGGAGTTCATCTCATTTTTTCAATCCGTCTAGGGGATTAAGACAAGGGGATCCTATATCCCCTATTTTGTTTATTATTATGGCTGATAGTATGGGGCGATACATTGGGGACTTAGTTCATAGAGGCTTATTTAAAGGTTTGAGACCCTCTTTGCATCCTTTAACTTGCTCTCATGGACAATTTGTGGATGATACTATTTTCATGGGACAGTCTGAAGTAACTAAAGCAAGAATTCTAAAGGAAGCAATTAATCTGTATACCTCTGCCTCAGGACAGCTGATAAACTGGAACAAAAGTGCAGTTTTCTTTACCAATACCCCTGATTATAGACAGAACAAAATTGCAAGAATCCTTGATTGCTCCATTGGTTCTTTTCCTTCCATATACCTTGGTCTCCCTTTTGGGTTGAAAGCCCCTGAAGCTTTTTGGGAAGGACTTATCAACAAATTTAGTAAGAAGTTGGCAGGATGGAAAGGCAGTCTTCTTAGCCAAGGAGGAAAGCTTACACTCCTCAAAGCTAGTCTTCAAAGCATACCTACGTATGCTTTGAGTCTTTTCAAAATCCCCACTAAATTTGTGGAATCAATTGAAAAAATTCAAAGAAACTTTCTTTGGTCAGGTTCTATGGAGAAGAGGAGAATGCCTCTTATTGCATGGGATAACATTTGTAAACCTGTCAAGGATGGTGGACTTGGTATAAGGAAAATTAGAAGTATGAACATTGCCCTTCTAGCTAAATAGGGATGGAGGGTCTATCAGGAAAATAAATAATGGAGTAAAATATGGAAGCATAAGTACTTATTTAAGGCACAATCACTTCCTAACTTCTTTACTACTCTGGATATTTCTCATCTTTCTGCCATTTGGGGGGCAGTCCAGGGAACAAAACATGTTCTTGAAGAAGGAAGTTCTTGGAAAGCAGGCAATGGTAAAAAGGTGAAATTTTGGGAAGATATTTGGTTAAGAGGAAAACCTTTACAGGAAGAAATCCAAGATAAAGATGTTATAGAAAGATGTAAGCAAAGAGTGGGAATAATGGTTAATCAATACTGGCAGAACAACACTTGGGTAAACCTCACTGACTATGATCAAGATCTCAAGGATATCCAATTATCCCTAAATGCTATATCTCTATATCCTAATCAAGAAGATAAAATTGTTTGGCACTATGAGCCAAGAAGATAGTTTAAAGTCTCTTCCATTTTCATCTCTAAGGGAAATGGTAGAAAACCGTTATGGACAAGAGCCTGGATTAAGGGGCTCATCCCTAAAATCAAGTTCTTTTTCTAGACCCTTCTCCAAAACAAAATTTTGACTCTGGATAATTTACAGAAACATGGAATCAATATTGTTAACAGGTGTATTCTGTGTAAAAAAGACCTTGAAGATAGAGATCATCTGTTCATGAATTATTCCTTCATTCAGCTTGTTTGGAAGGAGGTTCTCAATATGTGGGGCATTACATGGATTCACCATAAAAATGTAGAACTTTCTCTCAAAAGCTAGTATTGCCATTCAAAGAATCCTGAAGTTCTCTTCTTATGGAAAATTACTCTTCCCCATATTTGGTGGGGAATATGGAAGGAAAGAAATAACCGTATATTCAGAAATAAAGAGCTCCCTAGATGGGTGGTAGGATAGAACATCATTAGAGCTCTAAAGGAAAAATTTTCCTCTCAAAAGAATCCAAGCTCTACTCTCAATGTGGATAATCCCCTGAGGACGGATATTCTTCTTGGTAAACCTGATAACCCTAGATCAGGTGTTACTTGGAATGTTCCCCCTCAAGGTTGGATTAAAGGTAACTTTGATGGTGCTGCCAAAGGGAACCTGGGGAATGCTGGTTATGTTGGTGTATTGAGAAACCATATGGGTATGGTTACTGATGCTATCACAATCCCCATTGGTATATCTAATTGCCACATTGCCGAAGCTACAACTGCCCTCCAGACCCTTAAATTAGTTGTGGATTCAGGATATCCTAAATTGTGGCTTGAAGGGGACTCTTTGAATGTTATTAATATTCTTAATAATAAGAATACTGTGTCTTGGACCATAGAGGATAAGGTAAAGGAGATGAAAACACTTTTGAATAAATTTAAAGATATTAAAATCACCCACACCTTTCGTGAAGCCAATGGTGTTGCAGATTGGATTGCTAATTGTGTTGTCTGGGAAGGTCAAATAGTGAGGTGGTATGAAACCTTAGAAAGGAATGTGGATTTAAGGGAACTCATTCTTCATGATGCCACACATGCGAAAGAAGGTAAGATTGGAGTGTAATAAAAACATAATGAGTAGGAGGAGTGGCAGCACGGGGAAAGGAATTCAATTATTAAAGATTAAGGCCCTCAAGAGGGAGAAGCAGATCCTGAAAAGGCACAAACAAAGTCAACTTCCTAATCAACTTGACAGCAGGAGGTTTCAGGGCAAAGTCCACAACAATTAGGATTCAAAGAAAATGAGTATGGCATGTGAAAGGAAGGGAGAACCCCGTAAACAGAAACCCAAGAGTTGTGAAGAATGGAGAGAGAAACATGAAGTCTGGAGAATTCTGCAGAAAGGAAAAGTTGTGAGCTACATGGAAAGACTCCATGGTTCAAAGCCGCATATCACGATGGCCTTTTTCAAAAATTGGTCTGATGAAAAGGTCACCTTGCATGGTATCATAGTAAACTGAACAGAGGATTTCATAGCTTAGGTAACAGGGTTGCCAATGGATGGACTCAAATTTTCCAAGCAGACTAGCATTTCAAATGAGGCCTTTTGTAAGTTCCCCAAAATGGATGTGGAGGAGCAGAAGTTGGTCAAAAATGGGGATTTCTATGAGCTGGACCAGATTAAAGGGATATGGAGGGATGTCTTAAGCTATATAAAGGAGTACTTCATCCTGGACGGAAGAAGCAAACGAGTGCACAAGTTCCATTTTGTCTTCCTCAACCACTTCAGGCATAAGGTTAACTTGTCTTTTCCCTTCTATCTTCGCTATTCCCTGATCCAAAGTTTATATGCTCATAGGAAAAAGGATATGCGCCCTATCCTCCAAGAAGGCCTTATTCTGCTTATTGAAGGCTACTGCAAGAATAGGGCACTGGTTAAGTACCCCAAACAGGGGAAAAATAAGCTGTCAGGAAATAAAAAGAATGAAAATGTAATCAAGAGAGGCAAAATTAAGTCCCCTAGTCCTAATAAGCAGATTGTAGAAGAAGAAAGGGGATGGGAGAGAATTGAAGAACCCGAGGAGGAAAAACTGGAGGAAGAAGAAGGAACTGAGAGTTGGGATACCAACTCTAGTAATGATGAAGAAGGTTCTAAGGAAATTGAAAAAGATAATGTCAATACAGAGGAGGATTTTGCTATCAGAACTGTAGATACAGAGGAAAACCAGAAAGTGTCGGAGGAGGAATTTGTCCAGGAAGATCCTGTTGAGGACCCAACTTCTAAGAATGAAAAGGAAATTTTTGTTCAAGATGATATTCAAAATATGGATATGGAAATTCAAACTGGAATCAAAGAGTGGGAACAAAAGAGTCGAGAAGATATCTTTGAAGAAGCCAGGAATAGTCCCAATAAAAAGTCTGAGGATTGGAGAGGGAAGAATCAGAATGATGAAACACACATACCTATGACCTGGGTTAATTGTAAAGCAGAGGCTTCTTCCCACTTTGATTCCTGGATGTGTAGGGAGATCATTGATCTCAAGAGAAAAGTGGAAACTTTGGAAGATTCTCTGAAAGCTGCTTGGAACAAAATAAACAACATGGAAAATCAGTTAAGTGAGATCCCTGTCAAGCTCAAAGCCTATGAAAACAACCTCCAGGAACTAATAAAGGACAACATAATGAAAATGGAGGAAATAACGTCCAACATTTGTGCTGCTGCTATCAATAAGGTAAATCAGCCAATGAGGAGACCAAAGCACTAGAGGGTCCCAGCAAAAGGACGAGGCAAAGCTCTAGAAAGAAAGATACACAAAAAGGAGCTTTGCTGGAGGCTACCACCCAGGAAACTGGTTTGAAAGGAAAAGAAGCCATGAACCTGATTCTGGAACTGGATGAATAATCTGGTCCTTCTTGTTGGTTTAGAAACTAGTAATGATCTTTGTTTTCTTTTTGTTATCTTTTGACTGATGTGCTACCAGATCTCTGTTTCTAGGTTTTGACCAGATGTTTCTCTGATGGTTTTAGGTCCATTTAAAACCTATTTTTGCTACTTCCTTGTAGTGTTTGTTAGGCTTTGCCTGTGGTCTTAGACGTTCTTTATTTCGCTCTTTGTTACAGGGTTTTGGGGCCCCTTCAAAACCTATTTTTACCTCAATCTAAAACAAAAAATAAAACCATATGCATTAGATTCATCAAATCAGGGAATACAACATTAAACTCATCACTATAACTTGCTTACCCATAAATGTCGATTTACCTTAAAACACAGTCATGATGACAAAGACCTTCAACACTTATATGAGCATTTTAAGATAATTTCAATGCATTTATATTGATATTATTATACCATTATTAGATGTAAATATAATATGGTCAAATGGTAATATTGTTCTTGTAGACTAATCTCACAACCTTGTATCTCATTGTATCATCTGACCTAGAAAGGTCAACTTGTGAGCAACATTTTCACTATAAACACTATCCTTAAACAATTATACCAAACATAATCATGTATTAAAAGTAATTAATAACACATAAAATAATTTGATTCCATCACTATTCCATTATAACACATCCCTAATCATATTCTCACTACTACTTAGGCTTTTCACTATTTCTACCATTAGGCCTATTAGCTACTAGTCAACTTGGATGACTAGTTTAGCACACTTGAGGGATAAAACCTATCCATAAACCATAATTTACATAAAATACATCTATAAAACTTTGTCTTCATCCATTTATAAACTTTGAATTGATCAAATTTGACTAGTACAACAAATCTCTCAGAAACAAGGACTTTATTATAAGATCCACTCACTCACCTAAAGACTCAATCACACTTGGAGATGCATGGGAGATTTTAATATAGTATCCAATCACTAAAATATCCATATTAATCCATTATGATCACTTTATAATAACCTATTTCATATGAGGTCACTATTAGGGTTCTTTGAGGGTTTAAACCATCTTCTACTATTGACAATCATTCATAAAGTTTATCCCTTCATTTCAAAAAATAATGCCTATAAATTTGATCTATGACCCTTCCTCATATACCATAAATATTTTATGTTCTCACGTATAGGTTACACATGCCAATGAACACTTGAAAAGTCCTTAGGTTAAGAACCCTTCATTTTGTGCACTTGAGAGACCTCAAAAACACTTTTCATGCCTTTTATTGTAAACCATGACCTAAAACTACATGAATATAATTTATAAAACATACCTCACCTCTTAAAATTATTACATTATCTCAATCATCTTGAAATATTATCATGACCTCTCATTAGGTAACACTCTCTCTTTGCTTGCTTAGACCTTGACCTGTAGATCACATTAGGCCTTGAAACTGACCTTCATGCTTTTTTAAATGTTCTCTCCACCTCCCTAAAAAACTAAATAAACCTATCTCATGCTAAAAAACATACATAAATCCTTCACATGCCTTGAAAATAAACCATTATACCTCATTAGACTAGGTAGGGTTTAGTAATGGTCTAGTTGTAGACTTGATCTATAGGTCCTACCCCTATAGGCTCTCCTTAAGACTCTAATGAGTTATCCAATGACTCAAATACATATAAAATAAACCTAATAAAATCTATTATGCCTCTATGTATCCATATCACCAAGACACCATACTCAAACCTTCTCATTAAGAATTTACAACCATGACTAGTGCTATGACTAGGCTTCTCATGAACTTGAAACATGAAAACTAATATTGAAACACTCTTTGATGATTATACACATTTATCACATGTCTTACATACTCAAAAAAATTCATATCTTTTCACATACCTCTTCATTCTCACCATGCACATGTTCATGATATGACTATGCTTATTATGACTAGGATTCTTAAGACACCTTGTACTCAAAGACTAGTACAAAATCATGCTTACCTCAATGATGATATAAAATAATAATAGTATTTAGAAATAAATTTCACACCACTAAAATAAATTTTACAATAACTAATAAAATAATCATAAGGTTGCCTTCAAATTTTCTCTTGTCACAAGGCTTCCTTATCACATTAAGCATAAAAGCTCATACCTCAATGACCACTCACCATGCATCTTCACCAGATGTAATTTGACATCAATGATAACACTTATCAATATTATTATATCCAAAAATGTGAATTATCTATGTATTAAACCTTTAATTTCTATGATAGGTCCACTAATATTCCACCTTTGAAGTGATTAATGTAGCTTGTGAATTACTTATCTAAAAAAGAGCTAAATGTATCATGTTATAAATAAAGATGTAATAATTTAAATCATGTACTGACATGCATAAAATATTTCATAATATCATGAACATATCCTTATGGAATTTATGAAGCATGTATCCTAAGGAACACAATAGATAGATAGTATATGTTTTATAAAAGTTAAACATGGTTAAAAATATAAAAGTTATATGGTGACATTGACAAGGATTGATAGTATAAATTAGGAGGAATAAAATTTATTAGGTTATTCCTCTTATAAATTAAATTTAAGATTTTAAATGATAATATTGAACCATATTTTATATGTTTAAGGGTTAGGAGGAGTAACCTAATAAATTTAAAAAATAAACTATTTTAAAGTAGGAAAATTAAATGAATTCATATTTATAATATCCTAATAGGTATATTCAATTTATGAATATGCTAAATATATAAAAATACAATTCCAAACAATATTTCAAAACTTGTAATATGAAGGATAAATAATACATATCTTATTAAATGATGCATAGGCAAATATAATATGTATAGGTGTAAAATAAGGTAGACTAATGCTCATTTTGATTCATTAGATTATGAAAAAAATATCTCTATCAGCATAAACACAACCTTCAAGATCTAGACACTATCATCAATACTTTTATCTTGGTTCTAATGATTCTATTTGGCTAGAAATACATTTTTTTTTTTTTGAAAAACAACTTGTGCCTATTAGGGTTCACTATCATCTTGCACATTATTAGTTTAGATCACAAGCACAACTTCTTAGAATCAATATTTTGATTACAAGCACTACTTATATATCCATATACTTTGAAGAGGGCCTTAGGATGATGTAGTTCTCCCCCTTATGTGGGCTTGTGTGTGAACAATTATGTAATATGTTTTATGTGAGTGCATATAGTGATATATCATGCAGATTTCAAAATACCACTCATGGGATGTTATTTAAAAAAATTTATACATGTAAGAAGACTACTTATAATATTGATTTATAAATAGGGAAGAATAGGGTAGTATGGATCAGTTGTGTAAATGATTTTTAGTAGTGTAGTGTGAGATTGAGAGGTACTTGATTATTATTTTCTTGGTTCTTAATGAATGAATTTTTATTTTTATTTATAATATAGAATTTTAAATGATCTCAAAAGATAATTAAAAAAATAGGTTAACCCATACATATTGGAGGATTTATTATTTGATCATTTGTAAAATAGGGACACTAGTGTTACATTTGGAACACTAGTATCAATTCTAGTGTCCTAATCTAGACATTAGTGTCATGTCAAGTAAATATATATTGAGGATATATAAATATATATGTATGATAACTACCAAAATTTATGCATAATTTAGGTTACAGGTGATTTGTATCATCAAAATGTTGGGGTCAAACTTATAGGATAATCAATTGGGCATACTAAGATGGTGAAATCTAGCATTTCAATAGTATAAAGGTCATAAATTGAAGAGTTTAGCCAAGATTTATACTAATCAAGTGTAGAATATATTATGTCATATAAAATTATATTTTAGTATATACACCCCATTAATATAGTAATAAATAAGGATGAAATCATTAGGTTAAGGGAAATAAATATGTGCCTTATTATATACAACACACCTTAATATTTTCTTGAACCATATTTTGATTTTTTATTTGTGAATTACATAACACAAAGATAATTTTATAATTTAATTAGTGCATATAATCTAAAAATTAAATATTTAACATGTTTAAAAGTAAATAGAGAAAGAATTGAATACCCTTGTGTGTTGATACAACCATGTTTCCCATTAGTACTTTACTTTGTTGATGGTGATTTCATGTTGATACACTGGAGAGAGAGGTTAATAATTAAACCTTGGATATGTGAGTAAGGGAATTGGAGGGTGATCATGCACCCAATCTAGTCAAAGGGTGAGTTATGTAAAGGCCATTGAAAACACTAGATCTCAATCATAAAACTCAAGTGTTTACATAATCTAGCCAATTTAGCCAAGCTATCGAAGGTTAAATAGTGTAACCATCTCATCCTAAAAAGTTGAATAGTGAAAAACCATTTAGGCTATTAAGTCTCAACTGCACTACTCAAGGGACAAAAGTATTGCAATCACATAGAAGTAAAATTAGTTCATCTTAGAAAGGTTGGTGCATCAATGTGTGGTAAGAAAGAAATGAACCCTTTTCATGTCCCCTCATCAGATATTCTATAAATGGTGTATAATATAAATATATATTTGTGATTTGGTGAATTTACATGGCATAAACACCTTTAATGTTTTTAAAGCTGAAGTATCTATCAAATTATAACCTTTATAAATTGTATATAATATCTATGTCAAATCTAAAAAAACTTATCTTGAATTTATGAAAATTGGTGCCAAATGCATAATATTTTATCCAAATTGTATATCTAAATCATGTAAACTATATCAAATTATATCAATTCTACCAACTATTGTGTGGACTCATGTCTCAATGACATCCCCCCACTTTTATGCCCTCCATTTTGAGGTGAGAAGAAAGTAACTTGGTAGTCACATAATCTCAAAAGGACAAGATAACCATGCAATATATGTAGTAATGAAACATATAATATTATCATATCTAAGTAGATGCTTCAATGAATCTTGAAATATACAATCACAACACAAGATAATATGCATGATATGGATCATGGAAACATTTATAATTAATAAGACCAAGATAAAAAAAAAATCAATCACATTCAAGAGCACTCAATGTCACATAAAATGGGTCTGATGAGACTGCAAACAAGGGCCACATTCAAATGTTTTAGACTCAAGGTGAGGACATGTTCAAATGTACACACATTAAATAAATAACACTTAGTGGAACTATGGCCAATAAACAAGGAACATGTTCAAATATTCCATAATCAAAATAATGTAAAAAATAAGAAGTACACTCAAGAAAGCCATGTCAAAAGATGAATAATTAAAAAATATAAGCAACCAACAAAATCATATCATACTAGCTCCTTCATACATATATTATCAAAATGTTATGCAGCATGGCATATATGACATTATATAAGATATAATAATGAGTATAGACATGTAATCATTGGTAAATAAGCTCAAAATGATAATGTAAAATGATCATAAAATAATATAACCTATATCAATCATGATCAATGAAGTATATTCCCCAAACATAGTGTGTCATGTGGGTAAAGGAAAGGATCCACCATCTATATGTTCATGTATCATGTATATAATGTATGTATATATCACATAAGGTGCCCATGAAACATATGAATGTATAAAAATGAAAATGCATGATATCTAATAACATAAAGTAAACAACATATATGCAAACACTAGTAAATATGTGTATGCTAAATATTTTTATGTTTTTTGCTTTATTTGAATATTTTTGTATTTTATTTTAATTTTAATTTTAAGGAATAAAGGGATAACCTATGATACCATAAAAGGGATGATTATAGGGTGATCTAGGTTCATGATGGGATACAATAACCTAGTCATACTACAAAGGATTATGTAAACGTGTCAAATCTTGATATGTAAAATATGTGATACTATAGTTATGTCTCATAAGACTCTATGGTTGTGAATAAATAGTAGAATCTATAGTGGTTTATTGAATACATTACTTAGTGTTTTATGTATTATTTAGTGTAACTATAATTATGAGTCTTTTTACCCTCTCTAAAACATGTTGATTTAATCTTAGCAACTATTGGGGTTATATAGGTGTAGATGAGGGCTTCATGTAGTCCACTATGTGTCTATGATGAATGACATATAAAGTATTAGAAACTTGAGAAAGGGGATCTAATTTTTATTACCATTTCACTCATGATTAACTTAATCAATTTCATAATTATCTATCTTGGAATAAATTTCTCTTGTTTTAGTTGATGGCCATATTGAATCCATGAAACTATGATTTCCCTATTGGCATGAATATACTTGAGACATATATGCACTATCAAGGGAATTATGTAGATATTATGAAGCCGAGGTTTTCTCACTGACGTATCAAAGACTCAAATATGTGGTATAACTAAAATTTTAGGGTTCATATGTGCAAAACCAACTTGTAAAGGTAAATTAATCTCACTAATAATCTATTGTGCTTTCCCATTGAATGATCTGACCATATTCATATAAACCATCATGTGCATATCCAAAATGTGTATTTAATTTCATGGTACACATATTATCACTATAACCCATATCAATAATAATTTTTATGTATATAATGATGATCAATAACTACTCTAATAAATAATGAGTGAATATTTGAGTCATCATCCATAATTTCACTATCATCAAATGTAATAGAAGGACACTAAATGGTAAGAGGTAATATGCATGTAAGTGTGACAATAATACCATATAATGGGTGTCCATAATGTGATTGAGGAGGATTTCATGATATTCCATTTGCACTTCCAATGTTTCCTTACAATGAACTTGTAATGGATTGTTGAATATCTTTTGGCTTGTATGATTACTAGGTTGTGGACCATGAATCCTTTAGAATATCATCAAAGATAATATATTCATTATAATTGAGATATTGTATATTTTGTTTCAACTTGTAACATATATTTTTATAATTCCTAACACATCAGTGATAGTCACAGTAAATATTTTAATCATATCTTTTTGGTAGAGGTTGATCATATAAATTCTATGGGAGGAGGGAGAAATATGAGATGACACTCCAATAAATTCTTAAGGAGTGAAGTTGGAGACTTAGGAAATCATGTAAATTGTATCATAGGTGCATTAGATAATAAGTGAATTAGGTTATTGTGACATTGTATTTACCATTGTTGTTGCTTCTCTTATAACCTTTGTAGGTCTAACCTTATAACTTGGTTTGATATGAAAATTGGTAGTAGATGTAGTTAGTTTGATTACTATATACTTAAGATTGTTAAATTTAATAAGTTTCATTTATATATCTCAATAAAGATGGAATAAATCATCAAAATATTTAAACTTATTTAAGACAATAAAATAATGTAGTGGGGCAAGCAAACTTTTCTTAAAGATATCTTAAAGCTCTTTATCTACCATTGGATTTGTCATTTTGGCCAACATTATCTTATACTGCAAAACATATTCATTTATAGGATCATTTATTACTTAATTTTTATTGTAAATATATTATATGACATACTTTCAGTGATGTTAATTGACAAGTATGATATAAACTAATCTGTTAGAGGTTTGAATTCTTTCAATGATTATATTGGTAGATTATAGAAATATCTCAAAACATAGTCATTTAGGTTTATTATAAATAATTTTGTCAAAATTTTACCATTTTAAGCATTATAAAATCATGTTACACAAAAATATTGGATAGTTTGCTCAGGATAACCCTTTCTATCATAAAATGTGAACTCAGTCACCACAAACATGTTGTCAAAGGGTGTAAATATATCTCAAGTGCAACAATATTATGCAATAAATTTTTTGAATTAATATCACAAGTAGAATTTAAATAATTTTGATCAATATTTTTAACCTTAGATTCCAAATTTGGAATATATTGGAGAATAGATTACAAAGTAGAACCATTGGGATTAAAATTTGATATTTTAGAAGTCACCATATGCAATACAAATAATGCTTATGTTTATACAAGATCTAAATATGGTAATTGAGTTTAAGTACTTATTATTCCCATGGAATATGTAGAAATAGGTGTTTGATACTTAGGTAAAAATGGATTAAAAATATATCTTACGCCTATTAGCAACTTGAGTTACACCCTGTTGAAGTAGATTGTTCAATTCTCCTTCAAACATGGACTAACATTGGATTGGTCTACAGGTTGTGGGTTACCTATAAATATACCAAACTTATAGATTATGAGGATATATCCTCTGATTTATCCACTTTTAATCCTTTTCCTAAACATTATTTTCTTTGGGCATGAAAAGAGTTAAAAATATAACTAAAAGGGAAAACCTATACTAGTGATGTTGATGCACCAATTATACTTATCCACTCAATTTTAGACTCCTACAAAACTAATTAAGTTATAAATAGACTAAATAATTATATAAAAATCTATAAAGAAAAAAAAATCATATGAAGGTCCTGATCAGTGACTACAACTTGGAGGTGAAGGATGAGAGGCTTCTCTTGAGGCACTTTTAACTAAATTACACTCTAAACATGATCACCAAACTTTGACACTTCACACAACCTACAGAAGATAAATAATAAGCATATATGTGTGAAAAGGAAATTATAAGGGAATAATTATACCACTTATACACATCTAAACAAGCATAAACATACTATAGACCAATAATGGATAAGTTGAAATAGTTTATTTATTAGTTCAAGAGGTCTATCAATTACAAAACTTAGTAGAGTTTCCTCATGACTAGGTGAGGGATCCCATAAATAAGGCCAAAAAGCTTGAATATATATAAAATTAGGAGAGAATAACAATAATGGCATGGAGGAGAGAATAAAATATTATCAATTTATCATTAACTCAACATTACTTCATTGATAACTAGTCATAAATAGTTCTTAAGACATCTTTTCATGTTTGGTGTTCTTTCATGATATTTGAATGAGTTATTTAGAGGTAGAATTAGGTGGTGGTCCATCATAAGTGTATATAAATATCACATTCTTTTTATCATAAGACTTAAGTCAAGAGAAAGACTCCTTGCATTAAGACCATGGAACATGTATTGATTGTTAGTTAAAGGATCAATAATATATAGTGATTTCCACTTAAGATCATGTGCGCATGGATTAAAAATTAATATAATGTGCATGTATTTACACTTAAAATCAATTATTCTTAGTGTATTTACTCTTATTAACTCTCTCAATAGTTTTTTACACCATTTTATAGCTTCTCTTATTGACCAAGTAGGTATACTAAGTCAATTAGGCCTAGTAGCCTAACTTATTGCATTTGATGGATTTGAAATCTTGTATGAAACTTTTAAAACATATGAATAATTGAGTTTTGGGATTGATAAAACCTCCCATATCATGTAATGATCCTTTTTGAACAAGATACACTTGTAATTTTTCCACACTAGTTGACTAGGTCATTTTATCTTTCATTCATGTAGACTAGTTGAATAGAAGAGAGTTGAAAAGGCACTTATAGTCAACATTTTTGTAAATATAATTAATTTAATAGATATAAAAAGTTTAAATATTACTTCTCCAATGATTTTAATCATGTAAAAATTAATTCTTCAATGATGTGAATCTTCTTAAACTACCTTGTACCTCTCTTTCTACACTTTTCCCCCAAAACACTATTTTTTGACAAGTTTGTATATATTTATACAATATGGTACCATTTTTAGGACACTATATGATTTTAATTAATTATTAACAAGTTTATAGGGTGATTCATGCATGTTTTTGTGTAATAATATTCACTTTTCTTAAAACTAGTACGTAGTAGGGTTTAGGGAGGGTTTTGGAGGTCCACCATCTTAACAATAGTTCATAAAGTAAAAAAATCCAAACCATAACTTATTTCCATGGGTATTTAATCCATATAATCACTAATTTTTATTTATAATCTTGGGTTTTGATTCAAAATATGTGTCAAGATATGTATGTAGATAAGTTGACCATGAGCTCTTTGCATGCATTCTAGACCTGCTTATAGTCTTAGCAATGGTTCATAAACCTTAGCTCCTAAATAAATATCAATAATCTATAGATTTAAATTTTTATATGGTTCTTAACTCCTAAAAATATAATTTTACTCAAGTCTACTTATGGTGAGAGATCCAAGATCTTGATTAGGCAACTCAAATTGATTGCTAAGAGCTGAGTGGCTCGAGTTAGTACTTAAGACCCAAATGATCTTACTTTGATTTTATCTAATTTAATAAACTAAATTAGGACTTTAAAAAACTTATCACACCTTCTCATGGTGTCATTTATGATTATGAGAGTCCTCTTATGTTTCTATGGTGGTGTGGGTCTTCTAGGGCTCATAATTAGTTTCTAGGCCTAAAAGGCCTTTACTATGTTTTGGAGGTTTAAAGTAACTATAGGTGATAAGATGGGATATAAATAATCATATAAACTTGTTTAAATTTTTTCTTACCCTATACAACTATCTCTAGCTACTCAAACCTCAACCTTGCTCCATTCTTTCATAAGATTATCTGTAAGTTTGATCTGCATGCATTTGTGTGTGTATGGAAGATAGAGGTCTAAACGTAATTTATCCTTCAAGGATATATTTTATGTATTTTAAAACTTATAAAACATGTTATCAGAGTGATAATCATTATTTGATCTAACCCATGATCACCTTATGCTGTGTATACCTTGATTCATGTACCTTAAGGTTTCTTGGTAGTCTAGTTTGTATAGCCTTAATGACTGAGTTTGATCATTATATCATATAAATTAAGTTTATAATAATAATATAAACTTTATATATATTTAAACATATATACTAAGCATATGACACTTTAAATAGACCTTAAAATAAGTAAAATCAAAAGAACTAATGATTATGCACCCATGCCTGCTCTAGATCATCTTCATTAGCTAGCCCTCAAGGGAATTTAAATTGGAAACCTAACTATTGTATACCTCAAATATCATGAAAATAAACTTAATATCATATTTCACTATATCAAAACTCCTTCATGAAATCTAAACTATATGCCTAGTCTTTAAACCTCTAAATAGCCCATTTGGTCTCCAATGACTGCCAATAGACTAGGGAAGCTCTATGATAGAACAATGACTATTTATAACATTTAAATTACCTTTATAATGGAATTAATAGTTTTATATAGTCATAATGATCATCTATACCAAATTTTAGAACCTAAATCCATATGTAAATACTTTAAACCCTTAAATTTCTAAAAATTACCTATGGTGTTGACTATGTGTTAATGAGATTTTGAGTTTGCTCTTTACCATTTGCCACAAAGTATCATTTAGAATTATAATAATTTATAAACCATATTTCCAATCTAATATATAATTTTAGTGTCTTAATTATCCCATACTAGCCTTCTCTTTAGGCTTAACTGCCTATATAAAATTGTAGCCTATGAATGCCTTTAAGGAGTGACTTGACTGAGTTCCTTGACTTTGAATGGAGGGAATGAGTATGGTTATGACCTTGATTATTTCCACTCATACATTATTCACCACTCAATATTTCATGTAATTTCTCTCTATTCATCAAGTATGCTTATCTAAGTGAAGCAACTTCTACCTTAAGAACCTTATACCCCCGTCCTATCCCATGACTTGGTTATACATGTTTTACTCATAATGAGGCTTTATAAGTTGATGTAGGTGTATTTATAATTGTAACACAATGTTTTATGTCACCCTCAAGCTACTTTTTATGAATCTCAAACTCCAAAATATCATTCTTTATTCATAACACCTTGGACTATGTTTTTTGCTTTTATATATAATTGTAGTTGTGTATGGATTGAAGGTAAGGTCTGGGTTGATACCTTGGATTGATATTTACCATTTCATACTAACCTATTTTAGAGTCCATAAAATTTATCTAGTCTTTCACATATCTTAAGATCCATCTAAACATTACTCTGCTTCCTAAATGAAGTTCTCCACACTCATCACTTAGAATACTATCACCTTGTTTAATTTATCTCCTAAATTATGAGTTCTTCCTTGAAGTTAACACTTGATAGGGTTTTATCCACGTCAAAAATTTCAAACACTATTCATTATCCATCTATAAAAATCTTCATTCTCAAGGTCTACCTTTGCACCTATTACATAGTCAATAAAACCAAGTACTAACCTGGTTGTAGATGTTGTTTAGGCCACTATACAAACTATTGGTAGTGTTGGGATGTGTGATAGGTTAACCATGGATCAACCTAGGAATGCCCAACTCATAATTTAAACCTTTACACTCTTATAATTCATTCAAAGTTAAGGATTTAAACTTCATTCAATAACCTCTGTAGTTAGAGAATCTTGTACACTCCATTTTATGGACTGAGATAGTCCAAGCATGGTAAACAAGATGTATGCATTGAATAAGGGTTTATGATGTTATTTTATTACTTGGATAATTTTAAATTTACCTTAAAATATTTTCTCACTCACTATGACCTTTCAAAATACTCTTATAGCACATCTTGACAACCTTGAGGTTGTTGGCTATAGGTGGTCATTTGATACCTCTATATGGACTGTGACTAAGATGTTAAGCTGATTTCCATGATGCACAATGGGTAAAAAACTCTATTACTCTATTTTGATCCATTTTTATTTAATTAACATGAATCTTTTCACACTATTGGTAAAATAGTGAAGAAACAAGGAACACAAGTTACCTTAACTTTTACAAAACTACCTTAAAACTAATAACAAGGAGAATTTTCAAGTTGTTTGTGTTTATCTATTGATTCTTCTTACTAGATTGTACTAGGATCATGTTGGTATTCTTAACTTGTTTGACTAGTCCTTACTCTAAAGTCATTTATCTTCATTTATGTGCATCTCCATGATCATTCAAGATCCCTTTGCATTTTGAGGTGGAACTCTTACTATTGTAGGTGAAGGTCTATTATTTTAGCATGGATTATAGATTTATAACACATATTCATTTATATAATGATATCTAACACCATGAGAGATATAAAATAATTGGATTCATGATGTGAAAATGGATAAGAATGATATGATTATAATGGAAAATGGAAAATGAGAATGGATATGGAGTGATAATCTCTATGACTATGATGAATGACAGTGTGAAAGACATGAAAATGGAAATGAAACATGTGGGATGGAAAGGAAACATGAATCCAAAATAAAAAACTATAAGATATGATACTTTGAATAAATTTAGGAACTTTAATGAAGTACATTTACCAATAATGAAACCATGCAATCAAAGTCTCAATGAATCTTGACACCCTTTGATCTATCACAAACCGTACATCCTCTCTAAACTACCTATAGATTACATATTTGGAATTCATTTTTATTTTATATCTATATAAACTTCACATGTGTAATATGAGGTTCAGTAATGATATGGTAAGGTGGAGTATATAAATCCACATAAATTTAATACACCAAGACTATTGAAAATCTTCATAAACTTCCACTCTTCTATCATCATGCTCAAGAGAGGAGAAAACTTAGAAAAACTAGTTGTTTGCCTGAATGAAGAAGCCATTATGAGTGCCTTAACTTGTAAAGGATTGTTAATAAAGGATATAGATATAAATTTATAACCAATCACAAAATATGTAAGCTATTTAAGACCCCTTCTTGTATCCAAAATTCTAGATTTTGATATTCTCTCTCATGGTCATACCATCTGTAAACCTAAAGGTCTCTCTTAAGCTGTAAAGAAACTAGGTGGTGTTTGAAGATCATAATTGAGCTTGTTTGAGATATTTTTTCCATTAATATTTTATAAAACACCTATCATGTCTCTATATTCAAATTCCTAACCTATGATGTATGGAAAACTCTATACAAATTTGTACTTCCTGCATGAAACTAATGAAAAAACCCTTTCTCTTGCATTTTTTCCATAATTTAATATTTAAATCACAAATTTAGGGAAACTTAAGGAATAATATGAGTCAAAAAATATATTATAAAATTAATAAGTCTTTTTAAATCAAAATGGGGGCATATTTCACATGTGGGAACTTTTTGGAGAGCAACCTACACTTTAGGCTTACATGAGGAGATACTTCCAAAGAATAAGACATTTGAATTAAAGAAATGACATGAATATAAAAGTTTTTAAGGTATTATGAATGATTTAGTGTCTTTTTGACTCCTAATTTATCATTTAAAGACTCAAAACCTCTCTTTTAGGCAATATACACATAGCTTCACAAAAGAGATTTGCCACTGAATATCATGAAAAGTACCTTATAGATTCTTAAAAGTTATCCATGAGGATTTTATATATATTAACCACATTTCAAAGATTATATAAATCCACATAAATTTAATATACCAAGTATAATATAGAAACACATAGTGAGTTATCAGCTTCCACCTCTCATACATCTCCATCAAGGCACTTTAGATCACAAGACCATTTGAATTACTTTGTCAAAGAAATATAAGCATTATAAAACATCATGATTTTAATTAATACCAATTCAAAAGAGGTATTCAAATGAAAATATTGAGACTTAATTCCTTCTAAATATAATCAATGACATCAAGATGATTAATCACGTCACTTAAAGACCCAAGATAGCCATAACATATGGTGAAGATGATATATTTAATAGTTTAAGGACATAAATCTTAGCTTGAGTAATATTCAAGTGATAAATAATATCATATCTTTTTCTTAAATTGGTTGGAAATATGGGAGGAGTAGGGATATGAGGAGGAATATATTATTTGTGTCTAGTATGTTGTGCATGGTTGGGAACTCAACCTATTTATGTAGTGACAATGTGGACTATGGTATCCAATATATGTCTAGGTACAATAATGGGGGTTGGATGGTTATTATCATGACCTTGAGGTCTAGGAGTAGGAGGAAAAATGATTCATGTAAACACTTTGACATATAGTACTAACAAAAATCAAATTGGGTTGGATATTTAGTAAATATGAGTTACTAAGGAATGTTAAATATTATTCATGATTAATTTCAACCTTAAAACTAGTTAATAGTGGTTTAATATTGTTGGTTACTTAGTTGTCAAATATATTGTTTTTTAAATGGAAGAAACATGTAATGATTATGATCATAGCTTGAGTTATAAAATAGAAAATATTTTATCCATTATAGCCATGAGTGATTCATATGAATGAGGAAATAATGTCTAAAAAATTAGCCCTTATACATAAATCTTAAACCATATGAAGAAGGAGAAAACCCTAAGGAAAAATTAGTGTTTGATATGATCAACATAAGGATCCAATAAAAAAATATGATTAGCCTTATTTTATATACCATATTTAAATATGATATAACCTTTGAATTTTAAGAGTGTCTAATATTTTTTTAAATCAACAAATCTAAATTTTACAATAAAATGTTCAACCACACTTTATTATCTATGGAAAATAATAAGAGGACTAGGGTACTTATATTGTTACTATTTTTTTCAAGTGCAAGATAGTGTAAAAGTGGCATAATAGACAAAAACTAGATTTCAGGTCACTTAACTCTAAAAATAGACTATATGGACCTGGATAAATGAATTTGATAGAATTTAAATACATACATTAGCTTTAATAATTTGATCTATGAATGAATTATCCCTATAACATGTACTCAACTATTTTTTCATAGATTAAAGCACCTATTTTTAAACCAATGTCTTGTGAAATTTTAGAATCATGTTATGTGCATAGGTCCAAAACTATGTCTCCTTCACTTTAAAACCCATACTATACTTTCAAAAATAGGATTTGCCTACAAAATTTAAAGGGATAGATAGGTTGAGATAACTCCAACTGCCCCCTAATGAGTGGTTAAGTGTTGCCTACATTTCAAATAATATGAAGAGGTATCAAACCACATGTTGTTCTCTTGAGTAGTTGTATGTGTGAAATAGTACTCCTTTAGGATGAATGCAACATGTAATATAGCTTTCAATACTTTATAATAAGAAAATATGACTTGGATTAGGTGATTTATAATTATCAATGGTTTGTTCCTTATTAATGATATTTGTTTTATAAACTCTAGGCTATTCCACTCTGTACAGATGAATAATACATGTGCTCTGGATAGGTTCTATATTGATACATACTAGATAGGATTATGCTTAGAAATGTCATGTATAAATAGATGATGTTTTGAGTAACTTCTCATGCCAATAACATGTGAAATATATGAGCCAACTTATAATAATGATTTAAATTTTGAAAATTACAATTAAAATTTGAGAAAAGATATTTAACACATATGGATGACTTTGCCAATATAGAACCATCTAATTATAACCAGAGGTATTTAGAAATAAGGAAATAATGATATTATGATCAAGAGATAGTATGATTAGGATAATAATTAGATTATACACAAACTATGGAATTCTTGTCGAAATTGATAGAAAATCAAGAAGTTAGGACCAAACAAGGAAAATGGATAGGAGAGAATGATGTAAAATAGCCATATATGTAAACATAATTCATATAGGGTAAAGAAAAGTCAATATTGACATTATAAAGTATCTAATACAATATTTCTATGTCTACAAATAGATTTTAAATTTATATTTTACATTTTTTAATGCTAGATATTCCTTGTGTATATATTTACCTTAATGTTAAAGGTATTTAACTTAAAAAAATTATCAAAGATTGTATGTTTCCATAGTACATAAGTTAGTAAATAATCTTTTTGGAATGAACTATGTCAATTCTTCAAAACTTAACACATAAAAAGATTATTTGTTAAAAACATTATTTTAAATAATGTGCAAGGTTAGTTTTCTCATGTTAACCCATAAAGAATTGCAACTACATATCTTGCATGTTGAGAATAAGTGTAGCAATAGATGTGATTAATGTGTAGCTCAAAATTAAGAAGTCTTATCAATAGGATGTTGCCTAATAAATGACAATGGTGAATATATATATATATATATATATATATATATATATATATATATATATATATATATATATATATATATATATATATATATATATATATAGGATAAGACACATGAAGGTTTACCATGGAATTATGTCTCAAGGGAATCAAAGTTGCAATAAATCAAACCAAAGTAGAGGTACCCATAGAAACAAATGGAACATAATTGGTAGGCCATCGATTCCATATGGGTAAAATTTGGTAGGTCTCCAATTTTGTATTAGGAAAAATAAATTATTAAAATGGAGATGAGACTACTCAAAAATTAGATGGATAGGATTTAGAAGATGTTAAAAAATGAATCTAAGGATCAATAAATGGTATAAGGCTAGATATAGTATAATATGGGATAAAACTTGCCAAAAAATAGCCAAAATATATACAAGTGGACCAAGTGTGATAAAATAAATAAAATATCTAATAGAAAAAACATTTAAAAAAAATTAGGTGTCTACATAATGTCCCTACTTTGATGTTCATATGTGATGTGAATACATGCATACATCAAAGTATAATAATAAATTTAAACATTCATCCACACTTACCTAAGTAAGAATCAGTGATGTGATTGAATAATAAGGCAATATTCCATCCACATGCAATGCTAACTATATGTAAATATTTATTAATCCTATAAAAAGTGTGATAATTCAAACATTGTCACTTGTAATAGTGAATATATTAAAAAAAATGAAAATATGAGTATAAGGAATGAATACACCTAGTGGTACATAAACCATGCTACCATATCCAATTAATTACAATTTAAAAACAATATTCTCACACTTTTTTAGATTATATAACTTTTACATTAAGTTATGATAACTAAAATGTGTTTCTTGATTACGAAAGCATATTATTATCATTTACAAATTCTTAATGATTTATTTTCACTCATTTTTTCTTGATATTTAAAACCATGAATCTAAAATATGTAGATATATATGGTTCTATTTCGAGTTGAGGGATTTTAAAAATGTTCCTACAAGTTCTCATATCAAAATAAATAGTTATGCCCACCATGTACCATCATATAATATATATGTAGCTATTATAACCCTTGAAAAATGACTAAAAACACATTTAGATAATCATCATAAAATATCATGTAATGCTTCATTGTAATATGAAACCTCATGGGAGGATAAGAGAATGAAGGAAAAGAAATATGCCCTTATATATTAAAGACGATAGGGAATGATGGTATGACCCAATGTAATATTTGTATGCACAAGATATAGGTAGTAGTAATATAAATAAACATGTAAGGGTATAATACCCAAAATAAAAAAATATTATAAGGACAAATGACATGTGGGAATATATAATGTACCCCTAGGATGGATAGACAAATCAATTAAGTGAACTCAATAGTAGTATGCCCCAATAAATGCATGGTAAGGATCATAGAAACATATAAATCAAGCATAGTAATATGAAAATAATAATTTATATGATATGGATCATAGAACAAATAATTTTATAGTATTATCATACATGATAAGGATCATGGAACCAAACATAATATATCATAAAATATAAACAACTATTCACACACTAATATGTAACCACATATAGTAACAAGAAATTATCACACATTCACATAAGATACATAATAAATTATGACACAACATGATATGATGAATGAAGGATAATATTTGAACCAGGAATAGACAAGACTTTGAAAAATGACACACACAAGTACACACATGCATGTGATTAAACAATAATAATACAAGTGATCATGCAATGTAATAATCATATATAACCACACAATGTATATATCCATATAAAATACAAAGTGTAAGTAGATATATATGATAAATAGAAATATAAAAAGTATAAGAAATATAACACCATATTTTTTATATATAAATATGTCCCCAAAATAAGTCATAACACTAATGTGGCAATACCCTTGGGGTGTCAACATGAAGGTAAATGCATGGAATTTGAAAATTTATGATCATATGTAACATGTATATCTTTAATCTCACCTAATAAAATAATATGGTGAGAATCATGTGCATAACATGTAAATATAAAATCTAAAAAATAATAAAATAGTCAATATATGTATCAATCAAGAAAGATAAATGAAAATAAAAATTTGATTTTGATGTTTTCAATCATTTTTATAAAATTGTAAAGTTTTACAATGTGTAATTAGATAATGCAAAGAAAAATATAATGAGGGCATGAAAGAAGAATAAAAATAATCCCAAGAAATGAAAAATATAAGTAAAGGAGTACAATCAAGAAAATTCCATTGAACGAAATTAATCAAGCCAAGGGAAAAAAATTAGAATAAATAAGACGAGGAGGATTAAAAATAACCTAAAACTTCACTCATAAATCATTGCATGCTAGGATGAAATATCTATAGATATAAGTTATCATCATTGATAAATTTATATAAGTATTTGGAATTGGAATAATAATAAAAATTTGAGGACCAATGCAACATATTGAGAAACATAAATCAAAGGGATAGATGAATATCAATGCAAGAGAAGGCAAGTGCCAAGATGTAAAATCTAGAAGATGAATGAGGCATGTAACAAACTTGAGGGAGGAATAAACATGATAGGCACAACATAAAAAAGAAATAATAAATGTATATTAAGAAAAAAATTTAAAATAATGATATATATATATATATATATATATATATATATGATATATATATATATATATATATATATATATATATGAATCACAAGAGATAAGATAACAAGGATAATTTATAATCTCATCTATAATATATAACCCTAGACTAGGGGAGTTATAAGTGTACTATAAGTATTAGGAGGATAGTTACAATCCATGTAGTAAAATGAGTCACTATATCAAATATATATGGATGTTTTTCCTTAAGATATTACAAAAGACACATATTATTTTAGATATGTTCTATTATAGTTTAAATATTAGTAGGTACTATATTATAAACTAATGAAATAGGTTGTAGATCAATCTTGGGACATGGATGATTAGGAAATATATGAATAAGATATGTATCAATAAATATCATGGAGGATATATGGGTATGATTCCTCCCAAAGGCCATGTATAAGGGTGTGTGTGTGTGTGTATAAAATCAGTGAGGCTTATATGATGTTTATGGGTATGATTCCCATAATGGAAATGTGTAGATAAATATGAGCACAAGGATATTTATTATAGGTGGACAATATATAGTCAAACATGAGTCTCTGAGTTCTATGATGTCTATAAACGTTTGATGTGTATCAAGGTGATAAAAAATATATATATACTAAATAGACCATGATGAATAAAGGTTCCAAAGACATGGTAACCAAACAAGATAAGTATCATCAAAGTAAAGCATACCCACATAAATCAACAAATAAATCAATATAACATTGAAAAGGTTAGACTACCTAGAGTAATATTAAAAAGTCAACAATAAAATTCAATTGATAAGAAGTCAAGGAAAGTCATATAAGTCTAAGAAAAAATGATTGGTTAAGAAATTATAAATTAAATCAATGTAAAAATGAAAATTCCACCAAAATTTCCTAGACTCACTAATGAATTGATGATTAGATGTATATAATATGAGCCCCATATTTTAAATGAAAATAAGGACAACTTATTAAATAATGAGTTATGCTAGCAATTTAAACAATAATATAATCATGAATTGAATCATCAAAATAGATAATATGTTGATGTACATTTACACTATTGTAAAAAAATTAAAGGATGATAGTATCAAATAATTATTTTTTATACCAATATCTATAATTCAAGGTAGGTAAAGCTAAATTTATTTTTACTTAAATATGTACTAATAGATGGGTGTTCCTTTATTGGTGGAACTGTATTTTGTTGCACATGTTTCTTAGGCACCCATTTGAGTTATTTTTGAGATGTAACTTGATCTACCTTGTGAGGTTTTAAATAGTGTTTTACATATGTTCTATCTCATTGGAGTTAACTATATTTCATTAATAATCAAATGTAATATACTCATGTGTACTATTAATTTTTATATTTAGCATTTATAACCATGTTGTTCACATTATAACATTATACTGAGATAATGATGGTACAACATAAAATAGTGTATAAAATGTTTCAGGGACATATATATATATATATATGTATATATATATATATACATATATATATATATATGTATATGTATATATATATATGTATATATGTATATATAAATAGATATATGTATATATACATATATACATATATGTATATATACATGTGTGTGTGTGTGTGTGTGTGTGTGTGTGTGTGTGTGTGTGTGTGTGTGTGTGTGTGTGTGTGTGTGTGTGTGTGTGTGTGTGTGTGTGTGTGTGTGTGTGTGTGTGTGTGTGTGTATCCCAATGATACATGTTCCACTGAAAAGGTGACATTGGCAATATATTTTGAATATCATATCCAAGTGTCTAAAGGAAAGGGAAATTACACATATCTAATTGAGATTTGTCATATATCATGAATCCTTGTTGTATTTTTAATTATATATAATTTTTTATGATTAAAGGTTTTGCATGCAAAGGATGACTCTCTATAATATTTTTGGAACTATTATTGGCATGCTATCAATATTTGGTGATTTAACCTTACGAGTCGTATTTTTAAATGTTGAAGATGAAACATCATTTTTCATTGGTTATTCTACATTTTTGGTTATGTTTTCATCTCGTGTTATAACAAATATATCCAATATAATATCTCCATTATCAATAATATATTTTATTTTATGTTTTAAAGCATGACATATAAATGTTATATGACCATTAATTTGATTATATTCACAAAATTATCTTAAATGAAATATTTGTACATAACTCATAAAACCAATAATAACATCTGATAAAACGTAAGACAATCATGTTTTCATCAAGGAGCCATTTAAAAATTCTAATTTGAATTTATTATTTTTAAAATTTCCATGATCTAGTGAGGGAAGGCATATGACTTTTTTTAGGTTTTGTTTTATGCATTACCAATAGTTTAATAATTTTCTTGATTATTTCATGGCTAGTGTTATTACTTGTATATAATAAATCACACTGTAAAACATTTGTATTATGGTTTAGTACATATGATCAAAAAAAATTCCTAAAGTGACATGAACTCATAGAAATAATATTTGAAAGATTCATAAGCATGATAAATCACTTTATTTTTGAAAAGAGGAAAAAAAATTTACTTAGATGTATTGTTTATCTCGATCCACTAGTTTTTATATAAAATAACACATGATACTCTTGAATATAAGAATATAATCATGAATAGGCCCATGTTTTCTTTGGTGAATAAATGGAATACTCTCAAATGTATTAAGTGGTCCATTATTAGTGGTATATCATGATTGGAAAACCTTTTCCAACTTAAGTAAGGTGTGTATATAATGACTATGTATTTTGTGAAATAAATATTAAGTATTCTCGATTAAGCTTATAGGTAAAGTCTTGAGAAATATTATATCGTTAGCACCATATTTCCCAAGATAATCACACAAGTACTTAAGATGTAAATAAGGGTTATAATAACAACCAAAAATGAAAACTTAGGCATTATAAAATCATGTTGGAAATTAGAATCATAAATCTCATGTATTATAGGCTAGCCATATATATTATTAGAATCAACCCAATAATTGAATGCTAAAATTTTTGGAGATAAAGCTTACATCTATATGTTTAATTCTCCAATTATATGCATCATAATAATAATATCATGGGGTGGCATAATTGATATATGAAGGGTTTCATTAAATTATCTAATTTTTGTATTGATTTAAAATATAAGAGCACTAGGGATTGGAAAAAACTTATATGCATAAGATAACCATTGATCAAACAAGAAAAATTTACACTAGCTAACTCATTAACCTTTATCATAATTTCAGAAAAGGATTTTTCAAGACATTTTTATGATTTTCCATAAATTCATCATTTTGAGAATCCATGGAAGTAGTTAAAAAATTAAATTTTGCATTCAAGGAATCATTTGAATTCAAATAATCATTTTCAAAATTTTAATTTAAAGGAAGAGGAAGAGGAAAATAAATTTTAGCCTTTGTAAAACTTTATGCATTTTCATTTAAGTAGATATTAGAAACACAAACATGCTACACATTTTCATTCACATTGGGCTCTACTTTAAATTTAACATTGTATTACAAACATTAAGATATGAAATCAAATTTATTTAAGCCACTTTGCTTATTACTAACACATTTTCCTTGGTAACTATTTTTATATAAAATTTGCCATTTTATACTCATGATGGGTAAAATAAAGACAACCAACATGTAAGACATTCATATTATTTGTATTTTTAGATTGTTAAATAGTTTTTAAATCAAGTTTCCCTAATTTTACATCTAAATCATCCTCACTAACATAATAATAATGTTCATCACCATTATTATCATTTTCTAAAGTAAAATGAATAATGAGATGCATGAAATTCATATAATTATTTGAAAAACAATAAAGAGAAGTATTTGCCTCACTTGGAAATAATAAATCAAATGAATTTTCCATCAATCTTAGCCAAGGTTTGAAAGATACACATAAAAATACTAAGGCTAGTGATATTTGTAATAAGATGAAAGTAATATAGAAAATCAAATTTGAAATATCTAAAATAGTAAGCCATAGAGGGAAAGAGAGTATTAAACCCTAATTTTTATTGATTAAAAAATAGATAGGTTCACCAATTTTTAATAAGTGGATGTAAATCTAAGGAGCACAAATGAATGTGAATCACAAAATTATGATAGGAAATTAAAAATAAATAAAAAATCAATCATCATAACTTAGAAAATTAGACATTGGGGGATGAGGGTTTATTAAAAATATGTTATATGATCAAAATGTTAGGTTCACCAAAAAAAAATAACTAAAAGGTGCTTAAAGGCAACTAAGCTACACAGAATGAATTAACACTATTGCACAAGGGAAATCTCTAATAATATAATATAAAATAAGATAAGATATTTATCATGGCTAAAAAAAATTAAAGAATAACTAGATGACTAAGTAATAAAAATGAAAGTAAATAAAAATGATATAATATAATGCACATACATTTTGTTCTAGATTTATAACACTGGATATGGTATTTGTGGTTGATTATACTAATTAATGTCAAATATATATTGCTAACTATACCAAGAAAAAATTGAAAAGCCATTGAATGTGTATGGGAATCAATAGGTTGGCCAAAAAATGTTTATCCATATTAATTCCAAATATATATACTACCACCAATTTTTTTCAAATGTTACCCCACATGATTTTGATGAATTAGGAGGCTTAGATTCATACCTTAAGTCAAACTAGGAGTATAATTTAAGGTTGAATTAAATTATATAAAATCCATAAATAAATATAATTAAGTCCTCATGTGACTTCATAAAGTTCCTAAAATGTCCTAGTAAAGGTCCTTGAAGATTGAGCATCACACTTCCATCATTGGATTTCACCCATCCTAGTTATCAAATTATATAGATTAAGAGATACATAAGAATATTATGAAACTATATAAAGGACTATTAACTCAAATAAGGTTACTAATAATTAAAGGAAAGATAGCATGAGGATCTAGATGGGTAACAACTCATTGCCTTGCCTACCTATCCTCTAAACCTATGGATGATCTCCATAAATGGAACCTCCAAGCTATTTACATATTTTTATAATATTTAAAAATTTAATTATCAAATATATAATTATGTATATTGGTATATTATATGACCACATGACCTCTCAAAATGCCATTAAAAATTCACTAAATTTCAAACTAATGTAAAATGCAAAAGGTAAAAAAAATACCCTTTAATAATTATTGGCCACCGAAGGTCCTTGAAAATTTAGTTATGTTTTAAAGGAATTTTTGTTTATAATTTAATTTAAGTCTTAAAATGGTCCCTTTATTATTTCCCTTGCATCCCCCACTCCAACCAAGTAGTTTGACCTTTCTTGATTTAGGACCTCTAGCGACAATTCATGACCACTTGGAATTTATCTACAAATTTAATCTTCAACTTAATTTTTTACTTAATTTATTTTTTTAAATATAATTTTGATTTAATTTTTATAAAAATATGGGGAGTCCCTTATGAATAATGTTACTAAACCTATATAAGGACTAAATGACATTAAAATACCTAAAAATTAACCATGGTCCCTACATAGATTTGAGTTCACCCTCTACTCAACTCATTTAGAAAAGAACCGCTTTTGTTTCATAAAGAAATGAGTTGATACCTAACTTGGCTATTTCATCATAATGAATACTAATAACCACAACATTCACTTGAAAACCACCCCATTTATCCTTGGAAGATATCAATTAATACCAATATTAGTGGCTCTGTAAAAATGTTATGTGAATATGCCAACCTCTTCTCCACTTGTTTCCTATTAAAGATTAAACATATTGGAGATTGGATCCTAAGTTTACTATGCTATATTATGAACTTAAGAAACATAACCACTAATTTTATTGTCCCTTTGGCCCCTATTATGATACCTTCAATTTTTTAAACCTTTTCCTTGGCCCCTAGATGAAATTTATAATAAATTTTAGTCCCCATATAGGGACTCATTACTACCTACACCAAATACCACTATCATCAGGTTCTACACATCTGATGCTTCATACTTATGGCCACTAATGAGATACTAGGAAAATATAACTCAAAAAGAGTTTAAATTACACTGAGTTAACTCAAATTAGACCCCTTCGTAACTAACCCAAATCATATAGAAAACCAAACCAACTCAAAATAACAACTCACTTTGTAAAGTATTGCTTGAGTTTTATACTTGAGATCAAAGTAAAAAAAAAAAAAAGAAGATAAACCTAGTTCCCTATCTAAGCTTTGTTTAATGTATTTTTTATTTTTAAAATTATTTTAGGTGTTTGTAGACACATAAATCTAGTCATAGGTACTTGAGAATGTTAATTCTTGACACATTCCAAGTCACATGACTTGTGCACAAATACATGACTCTTATTCATCATTCATCTAAGCCATTTTTTCATATGTGGGTTCACCCCTTTATTTAGCATTAATACTATATATAAATTGTAATTTTAAATTCTTAAGCTATCTAAAATCACTTTTAGATGATCTCTAGTTTAGGAAAGGTTTCCTTGATCCTCCTATGTAAGTCTGCTCTAACTATACTAGAGTTTAGTGTGACCTTACCCACTTATAAAGGCTATGTCTTGCACCGATCATTGGTTAGTTTTTAAATTAAAAACACCCTTTTGGGTATTTCCACATGTTTCACATAATTTTCTAAAGGAAATTGTCAAAATATTTGCTTATAAATACATGTTAAGAATCACTCATTAGGGAAAATTTCTATTTAATTGGCTAAATCTTATAAAAGTTTTCACATTGACAAAAACCTACCCTATTTTCCAAATTTTTAAATCATTCAAAAGGAATAAAAATAATCTAATTAAAGATCCCTATAAATTAAGTCAAGATATATCACTGTCAAGTATCCAATCCATCTTCTAGCTAAGTACACATAGTCAAAGGAGCACAATCTTACATTGAATCTAGGTGGGATAACTAAGTGGGATTGATTTCCATCCTTATATTATTGGATGTATAAGGAGTGGTCAATAATCAAGGGGGTGACTGAGGTTAGCTCATCCCATTACACTCCCCTCTTTTTTCTATAATTTTTAATATATATCAAGGTGCTTAAGGATTTAAAATACAAGAGAATAAAATAATGATTTATGTGTGGATAAATCCTAGTTTCAATATCTAATATTACTTAACATTCATATGTACATAAGTCACAATGATTAGTTTTTATACATAGTCAACTGGGATAAGTCCACAATAAATGTATTTGAGTGCATTGTGATAATGTCCACTTACAATAGTCTCATCTAAAAACATCTACTTTTACCTCTACTCTATCATTTACATATTTCTACTTTTTCTATCTTTCCATATCAATAGTTTATCATAGTAAAATGTGACAAGTCTAAAGTCAATAGACTAAAGCACACTATATCACCCTCCACCTATAGTGGGCTTGCTCAGATTTTATTTATATTCTTGATTATGATCCTAAACCTATACAATTAACTCTTCTTCTAAATTTCACTTTTTGATATCTACAACAATTAATGGATATCCATGTGTAAGCTAAGTATAATTATTTTTAGTAATTTCCCAAAATATTGCCTTTTGTATTTAGAAAATTGTTAAAAAATAGAATAGTTGAAAGTTGTACAAATTTAGTATTATGATAATTTTAGTTTTACACATAATTACATTTTAAAAAAAATTATAAAAAATGGATTAAAATATATTAGTGAACCTAGTAAACCTTTGTTTTTGAACCTTTGATTTTTAATTTTATTTTTCAAAATTTTCTTTATTTTTTTATTTTACTAAAAATTATGCTATAAATATTTTTAAAGTTCATAGGAACTATCATTATAGGCAAATTGGTATTTATTTTGACTTTAGTTGTGGTGTGATGGGTACTACCCTAATACTCGATAAACTAGATAAAAATATTAATGGATTTTAGTTTACAAAAACCTCATATTATATTAGAAATACCTAAGGTTTTATTTTTATCCACAAGAATCCTTCAATTATTTATTCTTGTAGTGCACTAATAAGATATTAACCTTAGGAAGTTAATATAAATGTACCCTATAGATGGGATAATGTGGCTATGGGAATGGTCTAGTTATCTATAGTTATTGTATTCACATCTATGTTCACTATTTGTGTTTGGGATCAATATATATGAGAACCTACAAATCAAACACACACTTAATCCTTGTTGTAAAATTTTTAAAATTTAATTTCTTGTTACACCCATTTTCATTTTTCTATTTTTATATACATTTTTACATGCATATCAATAAAATTATGTCTTATAATCCTCTAGGTGTAGTTCTAATTAGGTGGAGTTCCTTTTGAGTATATTGAGATTTGCTTTGATCTCTTA